>JAEANM010008309.1:0-17098 GCA_017656035.1 Myanophis thanlyinensis | reverse complement strand
ACACATATACATACAAAAAAAATAGGGTAGAACTTGTTCATGTTTACAATCAGCATCAAGCCAGTATGAGAATTTGTACTAATAAGTTCAAGCTTAAAAAAACAACTCAGGTTCCTCTAATATGGCAACAAAGGTTTTTTTTTTTTTTAGAGGTCATTCAAGTCACTTTAGGGAATGCTTGGACTACTACAGATGACACTTTCTGAGATTTCCGTGTTTCCCATGCTGGTTTTGTTTGTTTGAGAATGTATGGGTTTTTTTGTATATTTTCTTTTTCACTCTTAACAATATTTTCTGGCATTTTAATAGAAATCTCAGCATGTTATCTAAAACTTGTTATATAAGGCAGTCTCTTTGTCTTAGCTATCAGCATAGAAGTTAGGATGAGCAGAGTGACCAAAACATGATTTGGATACAATTGTAGGGTTCTATAATTGTATAAATGTTCTTATAAAGATGCCTCTCCTCAAACTCATGAGAGATGACTTAACTGATGCATGCTTCTTTCTTTATACATTCTGTGATACTGAAGGCAATATTTATCTAGTTCTTACATTCGTGGAAGGATACAAGTGAGCATAAGTTAGTGCCATTAAAAAATAGCAATTATTCAATTACAATTTTACTATTTAAAATACCTTATTTCTAACAATTTCCATTAAAACATTTCTGTTTTAATTTATGAAGTACTAATTCAGGATTTTTTTTAAATTTTTGTTTTGAGATGATTCTTCTTATGAACTTGTATTTGAGAGTTTGCATTTTGATACCCACTGATTCTGAAACGTCCACAATGACAATAGATGGTATCCACTGATTTACTGAAAATACCAGTTTCCCAGGATATTTGTAAATAATAAAAGAATAGCAGCAAAAGGAGAAATAATCATACAATTTTTTCAATAACAAATTGCAAGGACAAACAATATCCATCAAAGAAAGAAAAAGAAAAGTAATCATAATAGGCAGCTTGTAATCCATTTCAAAGAACTGGTTGGAGAACCAGATCTTGACATCTGAAATATTTAGTGTTTGGATTGTGCAGGCCTCCATAAGCAGAGCTTTGGCATTGTTGAGGCCAGAAAAAAAATCAGCCCTGCACTTTGGTTAATTGCTCTTTAAGGTTTTAGAAATGGGAATGAGCACCTAAATTGAGTTTTGAGAGGTATAGGCAATTGGCACAGGATAAATAACATTGCGATGATAGGTTTTAAGTATTGCAGTGTGAATCTATTTTAAGTGATGCAATAATAAAAGCATCCATTTTCAGTATATTTTTCTGATCAAACTAAAACTATTCTAAAAGCTTTGCTTTCAGAAATTTAAAGTCTAATACAGGTAGTCCTTGACTTGCAACCATAACTGAGCTCAAAATCTCTGTTGCTAAGCAAGACAAGTGAGTTTTATCCCATTTTATGACCTTTTTTGCCACAGTTGTTAAGTGAATCATTGTAGTTGTTAAGTTAGTAACTTGGTTATTAAATGAATCTGGCTTTCCCATTGACTTTGCTTGTTAAAAGGTCACAAAAGATATGACCAGGGGACCCTGCAATCACCATAAATATGAGTCAGTTGCCAAATCTCTGAATTTTGAACACATGACCTTGGGGATGTTGCAATGTTTATATGTATGAAAAACAGTTATAAATCACTTTTTTCAGTGCTATTGTAACTTTGAATAGTCACTAAACAAATTTTGTAAGTCGAGGGCTACCTTCTGTATATTGTAGCTTCAGCAGAATTAATGTTTGTGTTCAGCCAAATGTGCTTAGTGACAGATACTGTTGCAACTAATGAATTTGTGTTAAGTTCATGTATTAAATTCAGTAGTTTCATTTTAAAGTTTAAAGTATCACAATACAAGTTCAGAATAGTAGTGGTGAAGACTGTGTTACTCATGTTAAGTTAGCACTTATTCATGTCCTTGTTTATGGAAAGGAAGGAAGTGATAATTCTGGCTTGCCATTCATGGTACAATGAAACGACTATATTGGTATGTGTTAATCCTGATGTATGTATTTGCTATAGCTATTTAATGAGAAGAATTATTCCAAATTACCCTAGTCCTCAGAGATGTACCATCATTAAGTATGCCCATTGGGATTTGGAATTTTTCTGAGTAGCAATTATACTCAATTCTATCAAAATGTCACATTTTGAGACGTTTAATTGCATTCCAAATGCTGTTTGCTCTGTGGCAGAACATAGAAGAGAGTATAATGATAAAAAGTTCCCATAAATTCATTTTTGCATTAAATATGGTGCCATATTGGTTGCTACACAAACTGTAATGGAAACCTAAAGAATTGTCATTAATATATGCAGTTTTTGATGGTGTTCAAGATTATTTTTTTTCCTGCATTTCATTTGCCTATTAAAAACATTAAGCACACTGCACTTATTGGTGCCTTCTTGTAGAAGTATTTTCTCTTCCTGAGAAAAATGTACCTGAGCTTGTGCTTGTGTTAAGTTCCTTAACTCTTGAAGGAATTTAACCATCATTGGGTGTGACAAGTTGTAGGAGGTATAGGTGTGCTAATGGCCTTAATTCAAACATGTATTTTCCCCAGAGTGCATGGTTACCAAATGCAGTGTTTTCCCATGTTTTATCAGGCATGAACAACCAGATCCATATATGTTGAGTTCAAGCTAACTACTTGATTATGATCTAACCATAATGCAGGAATCTCCCAGTCTAGCAGCCTACCCTTGGGAACAAAGAGATAAGGCTCCAAGGAACTTCTGGGGTCACAGGGAGTCAGTCCTAACTCTTTTGCAAGTTCGGCTAACTTCATGCTTGAGGTCTTCTCCCTACCAGACTGGGTGCTTCCCAACTTGACTGTTATAAAGCACCATTTATTCATTTATTTATTTATATCCCACCTTTATTATTTTTATATCCATCTCAAACATACATAATAACTTCTTTCTCCTTCTATTTTCCACTAACAAACCTGTGAGGTAGATTGTGTTGAGAAAGGATAACTGGGCCAGAGTCACCCAGCTGGTTTTTATGGCTAAGGCGAGGACTTGAGGTCACGGTCTCCTGCTTTCTAACCTAGTACCTTAATCACTAGACACCTTATTTTACAACCTTCAGTTGTAAAATATAGAATGTTACTTCATTTATTTATTGGCTCTGCCTATGTTGTTACTATGATTCTGGATGACTTGCAAAGTTAAAAATCCAGAGGGCAGCATGAAACCAACCAAAACAAATGAAACAGTAATTAAAACACAATGATTAGATGACATTCTTTCATAGAGGGGAGCTGCAACATATCCTTTCTGCCAGATCTGATGGCTTACCTGTATTTCTACATCCCACTAGCATTAACTGCAAATATACAAAAAATGCACTTGCTTGGCTCCCACAAATCCATCTTGCCTGCATAACAATATGAAGTACATAGATAAAAAGATTCCAGAAATACAACCGCCATCTCAACACAGAGACTTCACAGGGTGGTTGTTGTGGGAAAATAGGAGGAGGAAGGGGTGTTGGATGTGTTTGCTGCTTTGAGTTATTTCTAAAAATAATGAAGACGGGATACAAATAAATAGATGAAAACATCCTATAAACATACAAAAATACCCATTTAAAAAGAGTCATAAAAAGAAAAAAATCATGCCATAATAAATGATAAATATGCTCTCATGAAAACTCAAAAAACAACCAAGTACTGAATGGGATATTTTAGCATATTGAATGAAAAGTAAAATAGTGCATTGCGTTAACATATCGTTAGTAACATAGGCAAGAAATTTGTTTAAGGATTGTTGGACTTGAACAAAATTTACAGAAGTTTTAGCTCTGAGTGAGTTAAAATGAGACATAGTGATAAAATACATAATCAGTTGCTATGTTTGGCAAATCATAAAATAGTAATGTCAAGGACAGTATGTGTGTAACCTTTTGAATTATACATAGAAATGGCTTTCAAAAGACTTCTTTGAAAGGCTTTATGTGTGATCTGTATTTCCTTTAATTTTATTTGAAGAGATTTTTATGGTGTTTAGTAAATTTAGAAGTACATACATAAGTTTGTTAAAACTAGACTACTATTTGGTATAATGTAAAGGCTTCATGGGACAAAAGCAGTAATGGAGATTGGTTTCTCTGGAAAAAAAATACAAAGAAAGTCATCTATGTTGCCAATGTGCTTCAGAAGTCACAAATCTCTTGGACGACAGAGAAGCAAAAATAAACAGTACTACTTAGGAAGCAGAAGATTAAAGTTAGAAATTGATAATACAAAGAAATTGGTATTTTAAGATAAGTTTCATAGAGCTTTGCATTGGTGCATTGTTAAGCAATAATTATTATTTTTAAAATTGATCTTATTTGAAAAAGTCTCAAACAATTGGAAATGTTTCTGTGCTCACAGTTTTTCACTTTTTAAGTTTCAGGTTCTTACTACATTATAGAGTACTTTTGAAGTTGTAGTCTAATTTAAGTAGTGGCTTACCATGAGGAGGAAAAGTGTTACAACTTCCATTATATATTTTCAAATATTTATACTTTTAGAAAACTGAATGTATGATCTGATGATAAATATATTTTAAATAATATGTAAATGTACTGTATTTATTAAAAAAAATGACAGTGCTTTGCCCTCATCCCTCCTTATACTAAAATATTACCTGCATTATTACCTTGATTCATTTCATGGAATTCTCATTTACTTGCATAAAAATATTTCCATTATCAGTATCAATCAGTGTCTCGATTCTGGTATATGATACTTTGTTGTTAAATATTTCATATTTCAGATATAGTTTGTTCTACTCATATCTAAAATATGTGGTAGAATATATTACAGACATATTTGCAATTTTTGTTACATAGCAGAGAAACTCAATTTATAAAGTTAGTCTAAAACTTAAATCTGTTCCCTATAACATTATTAAACATCCAGCGTTTTTTTGAACAGTTGCATAATTGCTTAGAAGCATCTCGTACTGAGATTAATAGACTTATTCTCAAACAAATATGCAAAGGATCATATTTTGATCTGTATAAGACTGCCAAAACTAAATACTTCCATTTTGCCTTTTCAAACTGCAATGTAAGTATAAACAATGTGAGGATTGATTTGTAGCTTAATAAGAAAACTTTGATACATATTCATGTGTAGGTTATTTGTATAAATTTCAAGAAGCATTCCATGCAGTAAAACCACCAGTCTACAACAATTTGGGTATGCTGTTTCTAGTGATCAGATAATTAAATTACTTCATTGATTGCTTTTGATCCAAAAATTAATTTAATGAAGTATTCTCCACCTTTGTGAGACATTTGGGTTGCAAAGCTACTGGTTTTCCTCTTGTTTTGAAAGGAGAACATTATAGATTTATTATCTTTATAATACTGTATTTATTTTGTTGACCTTTGCAGAAATAAAACAATGTAAACCAGTGTACAGGTAGTCCTTGAAATATGACTGTAATGGAGCCTGTCCATTATGATTGCATGTTGCAACAATCATTTCCTAACAACCTCGCCATTCCTGCTCTACTCGATGAAAGATTAAATGAACATGTGGGTCATTAAGTGGATCATGGGATGCCATCTGGTTGGTGGAGGGATTGGAGAACCCTCCCAAGATCTTCCCATGCCCCATGCTCCACTTCCTGTGCCCTGGGTCCCTGTGTGCCTTTTCCCACTCTCATCAGAACTGATATGGAAGATGTTAAAGAAGTGAATATCTTCTGCCTTTTAGGATCAACTCTCAACAGTAAAAAGAAAAAAAAATCCAGTAATATTAAAAAGTAATCTTAAAAATAATGCACCATAGACTAGTACTTGGTACAATAGCAGTAAAGGCCTTGGAAAAGATGTTCACATGTCTATATCTATAAAGATCAGAATCCTATAGATAATTACTTTTCTCCATGCCACTATAGAAAACAAAAGTTGGATTTGAAGAATCAAAATACAAAGATGCTTTTGAACATTTGTATTGGAGAAAGAGCTTAAGAATTCCATGAATAGCTAAGAAAATAAACACATCATAGAACAAATCACTTGTGACACAAATCAAAGTTCAAATTCCATTTTAGTATGCAAAGATTTAGCTCCCTGGGATGTCTATAATGTTGGGAAAGCTGCAAAGAAAGTACAGAAGAGGATAACTAGCAGCAAGATAGATAGGCTTGATTACCATGGGAATCGGTATTCTAGTGGAAGACTTGAAGGCCAGGTTGAGGATCAGGTTATTCTGGAGAAGGTCTTTCTATGTAGTTGTTAACACCAGGTTGATAACATAAATAATTCAGTTGTATGTTCTGACACTAATTTTACACAATACAAATATATAAACACAACTTCTTCTAATGTAAATGTATGCTTACTGTTTACAAATTTAAGTAAGAAAACAATGAATGTGGCAGGCACAGACCTTTGGACAACTTTTCATCTCTTATGGTAGAAATAAAAACTTCTAAACATTTAATAATGTTTTGGGTAATTTTTCATATTCTTCTTTGCAGAATTCTTCAAGCTCAGAAACATTCTTGGGTCTTGCATGTATTGAATGTTTGAAATCTCTGTGCAAATTTTCAATAATATTTAAGTCTGGGGACTGCAAAGGCCATTCCAAAGCCTTTATTTCTCTTTCCTGTAAGTATTTCATATTTAATCTGGAACTATTTTCTTGTTCTTTCTTCTACAAGAACTCTGAAGAATTCTTCCCTCTCTTCTACTTGACAGCCCTTTGGATACTTGAACACAGCTGTCTTTTCTTCTCCAGCCTAAATATATCCATATCTCCAACCATTCCCCAAGTATTCACTTCCAGAACCTTTTTAATCTTACTATGGACACAGTCCAGTTTGTTCCTTTTTAAAATGAGTGTTCAGAACTGAATACAGTATTCTAGGTGTAGAATGGGAGAGGAATAGACTATAACTCTGATGTAGCTTAAGAGTACATTGGCTTTTTTGGGAATTGCATTATTCCATAGCTGATATTCAGTTTATGATCTGCCAAGAAAACCAAATCTTTTTTTTGCAAGCACCAGCGCCTAATACGGTTACCTTCCCCCCATGACCTTGATTTTTCCTATCTAAGTTTAGCTTTGTTTTTCTCTCAGTTGGTATTCATCTTGTTGGTTTTTATCCATTGTTCCAGCTTGTAAAGGCCCACATAATCCTGTTTCTGTCCTCTAACATACAGTATTTATTATATCTTTTGTGTGATCTTGTAAATGTGATATTTTCTTTATTTGTCATCTAAGTTATTAGATAACGGACCTTTGCAGTTCTCCATTTGACACTTCTCTTCTACTGGATGTGGAGATGCTGATGTATGCTCATTGGATATAATTTTTCATCCATTTAAAAGCATTCCTTGTACATTTCATTAAGCAAGGGAATGCAACTGATGCTTGACTTAAACTTGTTGAGCCATTTGCCAAGAATTAAATTTATTCTTACACATACTTTATTTTCCTCACATAAATACTGCTATTACTACATTCAGCAAAGTATCTTCAACACCGTGTTTGCAAAAAATGTACTACTTCAAGGCTATTCATTTTATCACATGCTTTCTCTGAATCGGCAACTTTATGTTTGCATTGAGAGGAATAATATAACTCATCTTTTCTCTAAATGTGTGTAGAAAATCATGTTCTTTAAAAAAAATGTTAGATTTGTTCACTTTTCATATTTAGTTATGGTATCTTTTTCACAATTGACAGTGTTCAAACATCATTTTAGGTCAAAAACAAGTGAACTACATATAGTTGAATGGGATGTGTGAACTCTGTCAGTGTATTTCAGTGCTATTCCATTAGAACATAATATGTTACTTGAGCCCTAGTGGAGTCATTTATTCACAAATCCTGAATGTGACAATAATGATGTAAGTTGCTCAGATGGGGGAGGAGAGAAGCTGCATTGTTGTTTGTTTTGTTGTTTGAGTACCTGGGAGAAAGGAGATAACTCAGGGGATAATCCATCAGTGATTGAGCCATTTAAACATTAAACCAACTGTATGCAGTCTGCTTTTGTTTACAAACAGTTTTCTGTAAGAATATCTGTTCTTAATTTCAGCATATATAAATCTTTAAATGAATGGCTTATTTTCTCTGTCATTTTTAAGCTTAAGTACTTATAAACAACTTTCAAACCATTAAAAGATGATTACAGAAGTATATTTTAAATAGTTAATAGTTTCAAAAAAGGCTTTATTCTACTGCTTCTGGTAGAAAAACTTCAGACTGCCCCCAACAGTGCTCTGAAACTTCTACTCCTGTATAGTAGAAAGTATCCTGATGCGCAACATCACCACATGGTTTGGGAACAGCACCATACAAGACAGGCAAGCCCAACAGAGGATGGTGCGCATAGCAGAGCACATCATCCACACTAAACTCCCTGAATGGCACTCCCATCTACAACAGACGATGCCAAACTACAGCCAGGAAAATAATGAAGGACCCCAGCCACCCCAACAACAGACTGTTCACCATGATGCGGTCAGGAAAGTGCCTCCACTCCCTGAAAGCCAACACAGAGAGACTAAGGAGAAACTACTTCCCACAGGCAATACGGACCATAAACCAAACCACAACAAATTCAGGACTATAAAGTATTCCTATAATCTACCACTCTATACCACTCCCTAACTTATTCTCCCTCCCTGTCTATACTATTCTCTTGCCCTACTACCTATGGCTGCGAGCGGTCGCATATACATTTCATTGCATTTCATACCATGTATGACTCTGCATGTGATGAATAAAATTTGATTTGATTTGTTTTGTTTTATCAAATACAACATTCATGATCTTTCTGTTCCTCTTGTTAAGATTCTAGAGTTTTATAAGTCTCTAGAATGTTCAGAATGTGTAATATTGCACATTGAACTTCAAAGTCATTCATTGTTCTATTATACTAAGATACCATGTAATTAACGTATTTTTGCTACTATTTAGAACCTTGATTTGATAAAGTTTTAAAGAAATAATTTATGATATAATACCAAGATTAGTTCTTGTTTTTTGTGATAAATGTAGTTCATGTTCAGCTCAATTGATTTGGAGGCACCTAGATTTTGATATGAGGGTTGTCTATAAAATCTTTGAAGAAAATAAATAAAATATTGCTCTGCAAATCAAGAACTAGCTTTAAATATACTTCTTTATCTTTTGTGAATTCTCCCTTTCTCTTTCTTTTTCAGCCTTAACTCTAGTTGGCATTACAACTGTTGTGACAGATTAATGATTAATGTTAGTAAATCTTTAATTCTGAATCAAATTTGAAATAAACCTGAATTTTATCCAGAGTATGAGTCAATTGAAGTCTAATGCTAAAGCAGATGACAAAAAATATTATTTATGTAATGGGATTGGCCATAGTAAGTGTTCTAAAAGTTTTATACCAGACATACAAATCAACTATCAATTGATTATTTAGTTTACACTTTGAAAAAAGGAACATAATTTCATTAGACCTAATTTCTGTGCTTTACTTATTCTTTGTTGTTTATTATAATGATAATGTGATCATCTTTCTGCGTTTTTTTTAATATTGACATGTAGGCTGCTTAGAGCTGTGTTCACAATTGAGATAGGGTACAAATGAAATGTATCAGATAAAATCCCTTTTAGGGATTATGCGTACTTTATTTTTCATTCCCATTCATACCATTGTCAACTTAAAAGACATATAGGCAAATCTTGTTTAGTTTAGCTCCTAATGAGTTGGTGGACATATCCATGTAGTTTTCTTGATGATAATAATAAGTTTTCATTACTTTCTTCTTGTTTTTTTAAATTTCACCCTAGATTACAAGCCTGGGATTTTCTGGTTGTAACTCAGCTAAAGTGAAACCAGGTCTGAACACAATTAATTTTTTTGGGTTCAGTCAAATTCAGTTAGTTACAGCCACTTCTTTTACTCCAAATCCAATTAATTGAGACAAGCTTCTTAACATTGAACAAATATGCTACCTCAATTTCGTTAAGTAAATATATAACATACACAGTTGGTTGTGACAGTATGTATTGTATTTATTGTAAATATTTATCTTTCCCCTTTGATTCAAAATAAAAAGCTCATTGTGATTAAAAATTAATATATTAAAAGTTATAACATTCAAAGTAATATGGCTATTAAAACTAAGATTTTGGAAAGAAATGTTTATGAGAAAAGAAAAAATACCTTTCTGGAAAAGTTTAGTAACTTCTAGTGAGTTGCACCCCCCCCCCCTTTCAAGAATTCTGTGAAGCACTTGATTCAATTTAGTATGTGTTATAAATCTACAGTAGATTCTTTTGCTTAATATTTATATAGAAGAAAACTCACGTTTATGTTTGAAGGCTAGCAAGATTATAGTGGTGAGAGAAAGTATGTGATCTCTATCTGTAATTTTGCACATCAGTGACCTATAAGAACTCCATCTAATTCTTTTAAACAGGTAAAAAGATTCTGCTTAAACAAACACCATTATAGTGTGAGCTGGTTTGGCTTGCAAGTATTGACTGAACAGTGGATTCTGGATTGTACCAGCAAATTCTATAGAAGAATGTCAAAGTATCCATCAGTGGACTAAAGCTTAAATGAAAGTGATGGAGCTGAAGAGCAATTCTAAACCCACCAGCATTTGCTGAAGAAGAAATCTTGCATTTTGAATAATCAAGCTTTGATATTAAGCAAATTAAAATGATGTGGTATGTGACTTGAAGCAAATAGTTCATAGAAATACAAAGATACAATGGAAAAAATTGAAATAGTTTTGTAAAATAAAACAGGTGAAAATACTTCCAAGCTGATGAATTGGAGGATTAAGCAAGAATATTGGAAACATATTGTTGAAATTAGCGCTGCTAAAAGATGTCCCGCTATAACTAAATCTTCATATACTTTTCTCAACGATGACCATGAATGTTGACCAGAACCTGTTTAACCTTGATGAATCTCTAATAACAATTTATAGGTATTTTTAAAAGGGTTACAAATTTTATCTCACCACTAAATGTAATTACATGTAGTTTTCAAGCATATTCCTAACAAAACAACATCCGGGTAGAAAATTCATCTTATTTTCCAGCAATATTTGGTTGTATGGAAGTGCTTTTTCAATTAGTCAGAATCTGATAATGTGACAAATGGGCCAGGTAGCAAAGAAGCTGTGTGGAGTTCTATATAAAATGGGTGGCTATGTACATGTTATAAATTAACAAAAGTACTTAAACAACTTGTAAAAGATGCTAGTGCTTTGGCAGTTAGAAGTGAACTGTTTTGTCTTTTGTTTATGTTTTCAAAATACCTTTCATAAGCCTATATCAAAGATAAACAGCAAGTGCAATAGACATTTACAGATTTGCTGCTGTTTCATTGTGTTTTTATTCACAAATTTATTACAGGATTTGTCAAAATTTAATATTCAAACACTTAGAATGTGTCTGGTATATAACGTGTCATATATTTATATATGTAAAAATAAGATTTTAATAAAATTTTATATTGTTTACAGGAAAAGCTGTTTCATAGTGCTGATGGTCATTCTTGGTAGTTCCTGTTGAAGTGGATAAAATCTGAAACAGCATGGAGACGAAATAGACTTCATTATTGAAAAGTAAATACACAAATTTGTTTGATGTACATATTTTAGTTGTATGATAAGTCTGTAATTTGACATTTGGGAGGATTTCTATAATACTGGCAGCATCTGAATTTCATTGGGAAGTGTTTGTGCACACACATATAAATGAGCTTGGTTTTCATAAATCTTAATGTGACTGATTTATATATATTTTACTTGAAATGACCCTATTCCTGTATGCCACTTTATTTTATAAAGTATTATGGTTAATTAAAAAATCGAATGTAAGGAAAAAGGGAAATAATTTGAATTGATGCTTGTTATAGTAGTCTGTGATTTAATATTAGATCTGGACTAGTTAAAAGCTTTGAGATTAGCAATTCTACAGTGGATTTTTTATAATGTATTCTATTTACTTTCTTTTTAAAGATTTCTTGCTGAACCAATTTACTTCAAAGAGTGCAGGATGACTGATCGTGGAATAAAATGGGCGTGTGAGTATTGTACATATGAAAACTGGCCATCTGCGATCAAGTGTACCATGTGTCGTGCTCAGAGACCTAGTGGAACTATTATCACAGAAGATCCATTTAAAAGTACTTCAAGTGATGTTGGTAGAGATTGGGATCCTACAGGTATTGAAGGAGGCAGCAGTCCTTTGATATGTCCAGATTCTAGTGCAAGACCAAGAGTTAAGTCATCTTACAATGTCGAAAGTGCAAATAAGTGGTCATGTCACATGTGTACTTACTTGAACTGGCCTCGTGCAATAAGGTGTACTCAGTGCTTGTCTCAGCGTAGGACCAGGAGCCCCACAGAATCCCCTCAGTCCTCAGGATCTGGTACAAGACCAGCTTCTTTTTCGGTGGATCCTTGTGAGGAATACAATGATAGAAATAAATTGAACATAAGGACACAACACTGGACTTGTTCTGTTTGTACATATGAGAATTGGGCTAAGGCCAGAAAATGTGTTGTCTGTGATCACCCACGGCCCAACAACATTGAAGCAATAGAACTAGCCGAAACAGAACAGGCTTCTTCCATAATAAATGAGCAAGAAAGAACTCGTTGGAGAGGAAGCTGCAGTAGTGGAAATAGCCAAAGAAGGTCCCCTCCCACCGCTAAACGAGAATCTGAAGTGAAAATGGACTTTCAGAGAATTGAAGTGGCTGGAGCTGTTGGCAGCAAAGAAGAACTTGAAGTTGATTTCAAAAAACTAAAGCAAATAAAAAACAGAATGAAGAAGACTGACTGGTTGTTTCTCAATGCTTGTGTTGGTAAGTTTTGTTATTTATTTCAATTGCAAAGGAAAAACATACACACGCTGCGGTGCATATTGCCAAATTTCATACAGAGCTAGGATTACAATAATTGCAGAGAAATACAAAATCAAAATATTCATAAATATACATATATTTTGAACACTGTAGAAAAATGAACAAATTCTGCTCAAAGAATAGTCAAATTCTGTTAAGAATTTAGAGTTGTACTGCAATTATAAAATAAAACTTAACTGTATTTCCATGATTGTTTCTTAATTTTCTATCTAAAATCCTGTTGTTCTTGAAATGGCAAGAGGTATTTTAGAATTTGTTTTCATTCATAAGCATTCATAAGCATGTATATTTCCCCTAAGGTAAAAAAACTAAAAGGCATGTATCTATTGAGGCATACTACTTTATTTTGAAATGCTGGTCGTGCTAGTAAAATCTTTGTATTTCCTTAAGTAGTCTAGCATAGATGCAGTCAACCTTTTCAGGTTAAGGCCTGTAGTATTATGCCATATCTCTGATGGCACATCTTCCATCATGGATGTAAGAATGTATGAATGAGTACAGAATCCTTTTTTCCTTATACACAGGTAATTCTCAACCTATGACCACAATTGGGAACCAGAAACTCAATCCTTGAGCAAAGTGGTTGTTAAGTGAGACATCATGTGACTGCTTTGCTTAACAGTCCCAATCCCAGCACTTTCAATTGTGGTCATTAAGAGATCATTCAGGTCATTAAGTGGATGGAGTCCCAGGTAAGGCCTACGAGTGGAGAAGTGACTTGGGGGTAAGGGAGGCAAACCCTGGGAGACCCTACTCAGGAGCTGAAATGTTCCTTGTTGAAATCCAAGCAGGAATTGTAGCTCCTTAGCAGAGAGACACTTACCTATGTTGGCCCTCCCAGGGCTTCCCTCACACCCCCTAAGTCATCTCATGCACTGTTTCTTACTGTGATGCCTCTCTGCTCAGAGCTGAAAATGTTCCCTACTGAAATGCAAATAGGTTTTTCAGCTCCTGAGCAAAATTATGAGTGACCTGTGCTGGCCCTCCCAGGACCACCTGAGCAACCGTGTGCCCCTTATCTTTACTGTGCCCACTCTCTGTTCATCTGCTTCCATTTCAGCTTCCTCTTGTCTCAGGGGTGGGGGGTGGGGGTTGGCTGAAAGCGCTGCCTGCTGAAGGAGATCAGCTCCCCTTCCATGCACAGAAGGAAACTCTGTTGGCAGAGTGCAGGAAAAGGAGCCAAAACCTTCAGGATTTTGCCTCCATTTCTACATCTTGCTGAAGGAGTTCATCTCCTCTGGGGAGGCAGCACTTTTGGCCAGCCCACTCACCCCCATCCCCACCCTGAGATAAGAGGGAGGCCGCTGCACTGAGGGCCGTACTGCAAATGTTATTCTTTCCATGTTCTAACCATTGATTTTTACTACCTTCTTTTTATTATTCCTGACACTGTCGCTGTTTCCCAATCTTTAATATTCTCCTTCTGCTAGTCTGTTATTCCCAAACCACATTTGCCCAAAGAATAATTGGTTGTTGGCAGAACCCCCACACTGGATATCAATAATTCCCATCCAGTGTGGTTACTCCAGTAAGTCTAAAAGTGATGTGCTGCTGAAGTTCAATCTAGTAAATCCATCATAAATGGAGTGTAATTTTGCATTACTTTGAATTAAATTGATACAGGAACAGTTTATATATGTGAATTTTGTTGGAATCAGAACTAAGTTTCCCTCCATAAATGCTATGATCTTGTTGAAAAACAGGAGTTGTATCAAAAATCTTCATGGAAAAGTTGAATAGCAGTTACAATAGCAATAGTACCTAGATTTATATATCACTCCATAGTGCTTTACAGCACTTTCTGGGTAGTTTACAAGGTCAGCATATTGCTCGCAACAATCTGGATCCTCATTTGACTAACTTCAGAAGGATGGAAGTCTGAGTCAACCTTGAACCCCATAGGGATCAAATTCCAGGCGGTGGGTAGAGTTTGTCTGCAATACTGCATTTTAAATATTACAAAACCAGGACTCCTATTGTTGTTACATAAGGGACTTTTCTGAAAGTAATAAAACTGTACTTATACAGAAAATTATTAAGCAATTGGTCATGTAAAGTAGGTACCAGATCAATTCCACATTTGAAATGTTACAGCAAATACCTAAATATTTATTGTGTAAGAGAAGAGCAATTTAAGATTTCTAACAATTGATGTTATGAGTGCTTTCCTCCATTTATTGTATAAATGGTATTCTAGCAGTACACGTTATTCTAAATCTGTACCAGATCATATTACACATACGATTTTTATAGGCCATACTGATATTGTTCACTTTTACAGATAATTCACTGATTTGGTTCAAAGTGAGGATTCTTCTACATGCAATGTTGACAAAGTATCTGGGAATGATGCCTGTGTGTTTGTGGATGTGGGTATGGATTACTGACTTGTAATAGAAATGGGAAACTCTGGTTCTATCTTTTGGGAGATCTAGATCCCAGATGGTCTATTGAAGTGTAATCTATGTCTTTACAGAGTAAGACCAGCTAATGCTAGAAAAGAAAAGCTGCCTTAAGCCAGAGTAATATTTGTTGTCTTAGTGAATTTGTCTTCTTAAGGAAGATTCGGACCTATCTAGTAAGATGAGGTGGTCCAAAGACATTTCGCCCATTTCATTTCAACTCATATCTGAAGTGACAGAACTTCAGTAGGCTCCTTAAGGAAATGTTGCCTAATTCCAATCAGATAAGGGAGTTAAGGATGGAATAAAGAAAATGCGGATTGGATAAATTTTAAAAACTGTTATAAATTTATAACCAAGCACCATGTAACACTGAGCCCAGCTCTTTAGCCTTAAATAATTTGACAATTGCTGGTATAGAGCTGTTACTGTGTGAAATATATATTTTATAATTGCAAAAGATGCTGTTTGGGCTCTTATAAAAAGGTCCTTTACTTGTTCGATCCTGTGAGTAGATGATTGAAAGTGGATGCACTTAAAGGTTATGATGACTCAATAGATCTACTTACTTGTTAACCTTTTGGCTAATTGGGGACTTAAAATCCTTTCTAGAAAATATTAAGATTTTTTTAAAAAGAGAAATTCATCTCAGTCTGTTCCCTATGTCGGTAGTAAGATGCTTTGAGGCACCTACACAGGCATCAAGGATCCACTTGACATAGAGAAGAATAGGAACAGGGCAGTGGGCAAGAGATAAAGAAATTCTGGTTGAGCAAACAGAATTTCACCATATAATTAATATATAGATTATACAACAATGGGGCTAAAATTGTATAATAGGAAAATATTTCCTTTGTATATTGGTATCTGATGCAATGATTTTTTCAATTTAAGAAAACAAAAATCAGTCATTGTAGCTAATTTCTTCAGAATTTCTCATCTGAATAGAGTAAAAGGGCACTTTTAGATTTATGAAAACAACACAAGGACCACCTTTTAGAAAGTATTATGCTTTGGCTAGATGATGTAATATTCTGTACTGGTCCATAGTTGAATAATCAGGTCGAAGCCCTGCATACTCTGGGACTAAGATACTTTGGGGAAGAATCCAGTCAAGAAGTATATTAATACAAAACCTAGACATATAGTTTACTAATTACGATTACTGTAAGAACTAGGGCACCAATTTGTGAGTCAGCCTTGTCCCCTTTTTTTGTAAAATCAGAAGGATTGAATTAGTATTGATTGAGTTTTAGTATCAGGAAAAAGTTATTTATGGCAGGGAAGTGAAGGGCTGACACAGACATATGTCAAGTGAGGCTGGATTTTAGGAATTCCGGTATAACTGGGTTTGCTATTTTTACTTCTTTCTGAACTTCTGTAACTTCTGGAAGCCATTCACAAAGGGGATCTGGTGACAAAGGATCCCCACCTAAAACTATATTTAATAAATGACAGAAATGTATATACCAAGAATCACCAAAGGTTAAATTATTGTTGTTAGTTGAGTTATATTTTGTTGAACATTGGGAGATGAGGGGTGAGAATGTGAGAACTGGCAGTCATCTTCAGTTGTGATGTGTTGTATATACTGCACAATAATACGAAGTTTGCAAGCCAGAAGTTAAAATAATTGACATAGCAATTTAATTATTTACTTTATATTTCTCCTCTTCAAACAGTCTTAAAGTGGCTAATGATAAAAGCAATTAAAATATAATTAAAACTTCTCCCTATTGGTTGATATAGAATCCAGGATGGGTTTCCTTCCGCTCACGCTGATTGGCTGAGTCTGTAAAATG
>JAEANM010008308.1:0-17099 GCA_017656035.1 Myanophis thanlyinensis | reverse complement strand
AAGGGGATGGATTGTGGAATCTACTTGAGTGATGGGAGAATCCGGAAGTTCAGATTCAGGTTTTCCCGGATGTGCCAATATGACTTCTTCAATAAATTCTTACTTAGATGGACTGAGTCTCTGAGTGCTGAATGGAAATGAGGAGTTTAGCTAGAATGCTGACACAAGGTTCACGTAAGGACCCTTAAAACTGCAGTGATTCACTTAACAGCCATGGCAAAAAGTGTTTGTAAAATTAGGCCATGACTTACTTAGCTGTCATCTAGGTTAGCTGTTGAAAATTCTGATCACAATTGTGGTTGCAATTGGATTACCTGTATAATAATTGATTATCCCCTGCAAGCCAAAGATGGCTATGGCTTTTAATATATTACAGGTAGTCCTCAACTTAAACAGTTCTTTTAGTGACCATTCAAAGTTACAAACAGCACTGAAAAAAATGACTTATGACCATTTTTCACACTTATGACATTGCAGCATCTTCATGGTCGCTTGATCAAAATTCAGGTGCTTGGCAACTGACTCATATTTATGACAGTTGAGTGTCCCAGAGTCGCATTATCCCCTTTTGTGATCTTCCGACAAGCAAAGTCAATGGGAAGCCAGATTCACTTAACAACCAGGTTACTAACTTATCAACTACGGTGATTCACTTAACAGCTGAGGTTGTAAGAAAGGTTGTTAAATGGGGCAAAAGTCACTTAACCAATATCTCACTTAATAGCAGAAATTTGGGGCTCCATTGTGATCATAAATTAAGAGATTACCTATATTTCATTATTTAAACTCAAGGCTTTCTCCTCCCACCTTTCCAGAGTGGGATAAATGGCCAAGCATCAGATGGCCTTAAGGTGTGTATTACAATGTATTACAAATTGCAGTGGCCATTTCTGTCTGGAATTGTTTGCTTTGCACCCTGCCAGCTTCTGTCCATCCACTGTAAGTATACAGGTTCTGAATTTACAGAGACTCTCACCTTTTGCATCTACATTTATCTTTTTGACATTCTTATGTGACTTTGGGGTATAATATTAACAACTAGGTCCATTCTTGATTATACCTTCTAGCCATTCTTTCTGCCCCATCCTTCCTCAAGCACATTCACCATAAGCATGGAAACAGCTTTTCTCATAATCTTATGCACAACTGAGTTTTAAGTAGATAGGCCGGCTAATACGTTAAATAAATAAAATGCGGCAAAGATAGAATCGTTATAATCCCATTTTATACTTTTGCATATCGTGTGTTTCCCTGAAGTCTTGCCCTCCCTTTCTATCCACAGTTCATAGTGAAGATGGGTATAAGCATTTGCGACCATGGAATAGTTGAATACATGTTAAAATGGGGATTGAAGGGAAAAGGAGAAGAAAGACTGACCATTTCAGGCTTATTTTTAAGGCAGGGTGATGGTTTAGCTGTTCTCCTAATGACTTGAATTTATGAGTTACAGTTTCCATGGAAACAGGACCAATATTAAAGATTAAAGTATTAAAGATGTTGCTTTGTTATAGAAGTGAGCTTTGCACAGCCTACTGTGATCTAAGATAAATTGAAAATCCAGTTTGCTGTACTGTGTATCTTAGCACAAAGGATGGCTTTCTTCCTGTTATAGTTCCACATGGTAAACAAATACAAGTGTTTAAATATGGTATTAGTTTTTAGAGGATGGTGATGAGCATCATCCGCACCAAGCTTCATGAATTGCACTCCATCTACAACAGACGATGCCAAACTGCAGCCAGGAAAATAACAAAGGACCCCAGCCACCCCAACAACAGACTGTTCACCATGATGTGGTCAGGAAAGCACCTCCACTCCTTGAAAGCCAACACAGAAAGACTAAGGAGAAGCTACTTCCCACAGGCAATACGGACCCTAAACTACAAACCATAACAACCCAGGACTAAACAGTATTCCCATAATCTATCTGTCTCAATCACTTCCTAGCTTATTCTCCCTCCCTGTCTATACTATTCTCTTGTCCTACTACCTATGGTCGCGAGCGGTCGCATATACATTTCACTGCATTTTGTACCATGTATGTCTGTGCATGTGATGAATAAAATTGGATTGGATTTGGTTTGATTTGAGTTTAAATCTGAGATTCGGAACTGAACTGTTTGCATAATTTCATTCTAGCCTCGTGTTCCCTTTGAAAACCACTCTAAGAAAATGTCATAACCATTCAGAAATACTATATATGTACACAGTAGTGAGAATCTTATATGCACAACGATGTAAGATTACACTAATTCCCACAATAGAAGAATGGTTGGTAAAGAAAGGTGACAGAGTTGGCAAGGATGGTGAAATTGATTATTTTAATCAAAGAGAAGAATTTATCTAGGGAGAAGGAGGAGGAGGAGGAGGAGGAAAAAGAGGAGGAGGAGGTTCTGCACTTTTGCTTGAAATTTTTTAAAAATATGTAGGTTTTGGTGATTAGAATAATTTTATTGTTATGGGAATGGCTTGAAATGTCAAGCAAAAGGCATGTCTGTCTGTCTTTCTGTCTGTCTGTCTGTCCGTCCGTCCGTCCATCCATCCACACATTCTTCTTCCTTCTCTTAGCTTTCTGTTTCATTTTGTATTTTTATTTATAACCAACTTTAAGAAAATATTTGTAAAACTATCTTCAACCCTCTCCCTGTCATAGGGCTATTCATCTCTGAGGGAAATGGAGACCATTTTACATTTTCAGGGGGATTGTTTTGGAAATTCTGGAATTCTGAAAGTAGCCTCAAAACATTAGTGGGGAAATGCTATTTCTAAGGTTATAAATTAATTTATGGGTAGTTTCTGGAAGTTAAGCATTGCATTGAACCCCCTTCCCTAAAAACTGAAAAGCAGAAAAATAGAGGACAAAATGTTTCACTAAAATAATCCAGCTAATTCAGGAAAAAAAGCAAGCTCTGTCTGGGTCCTGAAGATAGCAGAGTAGCTGCTAGGTAAATCTCCCAAGCCTGTAATTTAAAAATAAATGCCACTGAACTCAGTACGAATGGTGTTCAAACAACCATGAATAGGATCAAGCAGTGAGGGTGAATATCTAGAAATAATTTAAAATTGTTGGGTGCATAATGCAGAATTGAGCTGAAGCAATGATAGAAAACCATTCCCTTCGTTCTAAAAAGATCTAGGAGCAATGCCATGCAACTCTGACAGGTCTAAGTCTAAAACCAGCTCTGAAAATTCGACCATGCTTTACAGAAGACCAATATGAAAATGATCCATAAAAAAAATGAATTCCTTACTTTGACATTATTTCTTGAAGTGGACTTTAAATGTTTGTTGGTTTGTTTTCCCCATCAGGATCAACTGCTAAAAAGGAAAGACAAATAAATGGACTTCTAGGATATGTAGAAATTTGAGGTTGTAAAAAGGGATTTAAGTTAATATCATGATTTAAATTCCTCCTCCTAAAATCTGTTAAATGACATTATTGCTGAGCTGCAATTATGGGCAGCTGTGTTTATTTTTCAATGAACACTTAATTACATTCTCTTCTACCCATCACTGAAAGAAGAGATTATTTGTGAAGGAATTCATGGCTTTTCTAGGAGATCCTGATGTAGGGAAAAAAGTGGCAAGGAGTGTGGGGGTTGGGTGGAGTCAAGGGAGGAATCAGTTTAGAGTTGTGGTGTGACCAAAAGCCCTCTAAAGTCCAAACTATCTTGAATTTCCTTAACTCTTACTTAGTGTCAAATTAGTGCTGACCATTAGTTCTTGATTACAATGATTACAAAAACCCCAAATGGCAAGGAACCATGGAATTTATTCTCCTGAGCTTTTGTAGCTATCAAGGAAATGTTGGAAATTTGTTTCATTTTTTTTCTTTTTATTTGTCTTTACAGAAATAATTCAGCTAGAAGAAAATAGGTTTCAGACTGGTGGTTCTATATATTTAAAAGAACTTTACAGGGCATGTGCTGATGGAGCAAAAAAAAGAGAAGTTTATTGGCAAATTCAGGATGTATCATTTCCCTCATGATGGATAACTTACCTTCCTCCTCCAGTACAACTTGTCTTACTAAGGAGGGAAACATTGAATTGGATTAAATACTTATTCCACTGATCTGTCTCCTTTCCCGCTCCTGGAATTTGTTTTAAAATTATGGCTGATGAACCATGAAGTTTGAAGTGTGTGTGAGGTACACTGTCATTTGCCACTGATGAATTTTCTCCCCTGGCATAACTTTAATGAAGAAAAATACCGCTTGTAAGTCAGTGCAATTATCCAGGAAAAATACGGAGTTGTATTTTCCCACAATTCATGCCATGTAACTCTTTAGGAAATAATGCCTGTGAATCAGATAAAATGATGTGTTTGTCTTGGTGGAAATGCATTCTGCAGAGAAAATGGGGGGAAGCTGATTGAGCACTACAGGATTTATTTCAACAGGCAGATCATGGATGCATTTTATACATTTGGAAAAAGATTGTGCACTGGAAGATGGAATCGAGTAAAAAAACCTAGTAGAAAGGCATGAAAAGAAAATTAAATGTATAAAATTAGGTTTCCCTTCAATCTTCATAACTGCATTAATTGTATATTAATTGAACAGAGTCAAATCATGGAAATTAATGCTTAGGATGGTTCAGTGCAGATCATACAATGCCCGCATAGAAAACATGTTCAATAGGTATTCAAGCTGAATAGAGAAAGGCTAAGGAACAAGAGACAGACAATTAGTTTTTCAAGGTTGCTGTTATTTAAAAAAAAAAAAAATCCAAACCAAACTCAAAAACTATCAGAAAATTCTGGATCTGTTTGTTTTACGTCATCACCCCACTCGTTCAAAATATATTAAATTGTGCCTTTCAACCACCAAAAGATTCCCTGCTAACTTAGCAGGTAATATGTAGCAAGTGGTCCCTGGTATCTGCAGAGGGTCATTGTTAAAAAAAATCAACGTGCCAGTCCTGAATACATGGATGAAACATAAACCCTTCATATGTGCATGTACTGCCCACCTACCAGTTTGAAAGCATGCAAATCAGTGATGCAATTGAACTGGCTTCACTACCTTCGCTTCCACGGGGCACTTTAAACTAAACATTTTCCTTTCTGGACGCTTCTCAGCTGATTGGGAAGGCTGCGGGGACACACAGAACAGCTGTTCTGCATGACCCAGGTGAATAAAAATGTAAAAAAATTGAAGGGAATATAAGCAAGAAAAGAACAAGGGCACATGGGAGGGCCCAAAAATCATCAGGAGTGGGTGGGTGGGTGCCAAGCCTCGCCACTGCTACTGGTACAGCAGAACTGGTGCATCCAGGCTGAATTTCACCACTGATGCAAATTTTCTTCTTCATAACATATTCCCAGAAATGCAGGGTCTGCTTTTTGGATCATTTAGATTCAGATTCAGATTTTATTTGTCACATACATGATCATGCAGTTAAATGCTTTGTGTAACCGCTCAGTGATAGTTACAGATTTTTACAAATTGTTTTACAAATTTTACAAATGTTATGAATCTACAAGTTAGAATAAGATTTAAACTGAATTTACAATTGATTTTACAATTTAAGTCCTGGGAGAGCAAGGGGGGTGGGATGTTTGATGTCCCCACGGCTACTCACACACAGCAGTTTAGAATCACTTTGCTTAATTAGCTGCATCTCCAGGGTGCAGGCATGCAAATGCAAGTAGATAAATAGGTACCACTTTAGTAGGAAGGTAACAGCATTCTATGCACCTCGGCATATAGTCATGCTAGGCCACATGACCATAGAAAGGTTCTTTGGACCTGGTACCCTCGGCTAAGAAGTGGAGATGAGCACCGCCTTCTAGAGTCAGACACAACTGGATGGGGAAACCTTTACCTTTACTGTACGTCATATACACATACAATTGTACAATTGCACTTTCCACAATTACTTTTGAACCTTTTATGGCTGCTGCCAGTGTGTGTGTGTGTGTGTGTGTATATACACACATACACATACAGAGAAAGAGGGAGAAAGACCTTACACACAAGTATAAGAGGAAGAGAAAATAAAATATTGGAAAACATCACAGATATGTTGTTCTCTAAAATCTCATTGGTAATCTCATTGGAATTCAGCCCTTTTTATTGCAGGCACCATTATAGTCTGAAAAGAATAGTGAGACAAGAGCATCCTGTGAAACATTTTCTTAGCTAAGTCCAGTTTAAGACCTTTGCTTCAAACCTACTTTTGGGAAACTATACTGATGCTGTAAAAAATCATAAAGAAGATATATGAACATGAGTGCCTGCCTTTTGCTATACTGAGCTAGATCCATCATTGCTTTATTATACTCCCTCTGAATAAAAGAAAATGTGTCTTGCAGAAAGGTATTTAAGAAGCCTCCAAACTATTGCAGAAAGCTTTTTTTTTCCTTTCTCCTTGTTAAAACAACCTTGCGACGTACTCTTGCTTGACCAATCTTGATGGGTGAACAATGACTTTAAATGATGTAAAACTCTTTATGACAAAGGGGAAAAAACATTATTGACAAGGATTTGTTTAGACAGCAGTGTTAACTGCAGATGTTATGCATGGACTGCCACCATTCCTCCAAATGTCAGAATGAGTTAAATTAAGCCCAAGGTAAACTCTGATCAGCCACCCTAAGGATTAGGAATGTGTGGAATGAAGAAAGAGGATATCCCTCACTGTGGAGTGATGTATCACTACTACCTTCATAACAGTCAATTATATGTGTCTACCCCAGTGAACTAATCAGTGCTGTTGTTGTCCTGTCCTGGTACCTGGATGCTGTTGGGTTCTAGATAGGGAAACCACAGAGTTCAACTGAATCTTGACAAGACTGAATGGGTGTTAGTTTCAGAACCTTACAGATATGTGACATTACCATGTTTGGTACTGGATGAGGTGGGACTACACCAGATCTAGTGTGCAATGTAGGGATCCTGCTGGTCTCATGACTCCCACTGAGGAGCAGGTGTCACTCAGTTTCAGGAGAGCCTTTAAGCAATGTCATGTTGTATGCCAGTTGTACCCTTAACTAGATGGTGAGGCTATTTTACAGGCTCCTTGAAACTAACTAATCCTTGGTTAGGTTCCATCCATTATTTCTTGCCTTGTCTTCTGGTGCTTTGGAAAATAGGTTGACCCCATCATCTATGTGGCAGCCTCTCAAATATTGGAACACTGCTATCGTGTCACCCCCAGTCCTTCTTTTTCACTAGTCTAGACATACCCAATTCCTGCAACCATTCTTCATAAGTTTTAGCCTCCAGCCTCCTAATCATCCTTGTTGCTCTTCCCTGCACTCTTTAATATTGATATAATGATTAAACAATATTTTATAATTGATAATATATAATACATTGTGATAGTATAGAAGTGATATAATATTTTAATATTTAATACCCCTTTACTAAGGAAGATGTGTGTTAGTGCCCTATAGTTCAGTACAGAAATACCTCTTTTCTAACTGCATCTTCTCACTATTCCTATATTTCCACTGTATCCCAAGGAAAGATATAAAGGGGATGCACACTTGGGCCTTTTTCAGATTGGAAAGTGCGGACAGTTTCAGAAAGATGAAAGATGTGCATCAGAAACCTTGCCAGTTGTACTGCTTGTAACAATAAACAACAGTGTCTCTAACATTAAAGCCAGCTCAGAAACTTTAGGGAGAAATGAGGAAAATCTTAAACTCGCACATAATAAGATTGAAAAATCCATTGGAAAAAATGCAGGGTAGATTTTATTGCAACATTAATTAAAACCACAAATACTGGTTTCTCAGACAAGCACTTTTGAAAGTCTGCGCTCTTGATACTGCTTTTATAAGCGGTCCAGTTTACTTCATTTGCTTTTAGTGCCACTCAGATCAGTAAATCCTATAATTTGTTTCATTCCTCCACCATGATTACCTCTATACGTGTTATATATATTGGTCGTGTTTCCTATTTTCTTCTATGCTTTATCTCTGTGCATTGTCTCTGGTGTGATAGATGCAACCTATTTTTAAGCTGTCTGCCTTTTTAAACTTGCAAGATAGAGCAAGTAATAAATAGGCTGATCCAAATTGGTGATGTAGATATGGAGAAGCATTTAAGCAAAAGAAACCAGACGGCAAGATCTCATTTAAATGTGAGCTTTAACAGACTTTTTGAAGGTAATCTGCAACTTTCATTCAAGTGATGGGGATTCTTTCTGGAAAATCTGAACAACATAGCATAGCTAATTCAGTCTGTAAACATAATTTGTCTTCTTGTGTCTGGATTGTGCTTTTCATTAAAATTTTTGCAACAAAATACCTTGGTTTCTTGGAAAGGCTCAGACAGGATGGCTTTTAAGACAATCTCCTTATTCAAGTCACATCTGTTTCCTACAAAAAGAATAAATATCTAAAAAGGCACGTTAGGTAAAATTTAGTTCAATCTTAATGCTTTAATATTTTTCCTGTACAGCCTAAGATGAGTTCAGCTGAATCAGGCCAACCACACTCTAGTCCACTTTTTCTCAAGCTTGGCAACTTTAGGCTGTGTGAACTTCAGTTCCCAAAATGCCTGAGCCAGTATGCTGCCTGGGGAATTATGGGGATTCCTGTTCATACAACTTAAAGTAGCCAAAGTTTAAAAAAATCACTGTTGTAATCCAGTGTTCTGCAACATTCCTGGCCAACAATGCATTGAGAAATCCCTCAGACATGGATTAGAGGATACCAAATTTAAAGCATCCATGCTATCAATCTCGAAATAGCTAGCAGACATCAAGACTGGAATCCATCAATAGACCAGACCTTAATTAGGATATTCATCTACTTTTGCGTCTCTCTCTCTCTCTCTTTCTCTCTCTGTTGTGTGTACATGCATTCACATAAGTATGCAACTTTCCTTCATTGCATACTTGGGAAATGGGCATGCTTTCAAATAAAACACTGACTTTCAGACTTCCACAAGTCTTTATTTTCAAAGAATAAATCAGGAAGTAGGTAATATGGTAGCTTCCTATTTAACTTAAAAAAAGTAAATAACATTTTCAAAACTCAGTTAGGATAGGAATCAGAACTGCAGAAAAAGGCAGTTACTACCAACCTGCTTTCCATCGAGGACCTGTATACTGCACACGTCAAAAAGAGGCTGGGAAAATATTTAAGGACCAATCACATCCTGGACATAAATTATTTCAACTCCTATGGGGCACTGCACACAAGAACAACTAGACACAAGAACAGCTTCTTCCCAAATGCTATCACTCTGCTAAACAAATAATTCCCTCAATGTTGTCTAACTATTAAGTTTGCATTACTGTTATTCTCATCGTTCCATCACCCACCTACCCCTCTATGACTATAACGTTGTTTGTATCCTTACAATTTATATTAATTATTGTCTCCTAGTATGATTTGACTGCTATTTGTACCCCATGACTATCATTAAGTGTTGTATCTCATGATTCCTGGCAAATGTACCTTTAATGTACACTGAGAGCATATGCACTGAAGAAAAATTCCTTGTATGTCCAATCACACTTAGCCAATAAAGAATTTTATTTTATTCTATTCTATTCTATTATTTATTTAATCATATTTATATACCGCCCCATCTCCCCAAGGACAGGAATCCTTGATAAGCACCAAAAAAATCCCAATATCATAATTACCACAGGGTGCTATATTACCTGCTCCTAAACATTAACATATTTCGTCTTTATTTCATCTCTGTTTTTCCAAGTTGACAGATGGGTCCAGGGTTCTTTTAATGATGTCAGCCTTCAGAAAGTTCCTTACGTGGGATTGTTTGAACATGAGGACACTTTTCAGATCTACAAAAGCTAATCAACTCTAGGTTTATTCGCCACACTTGAACCACATGCCACAGCTGGGATTTCACAGAGACAGAGAATGATTCAATTAAATGTATCTTCCATGTGCCCTTTCTAATTCCAGAGGGATGGAAGTGAGAACAAGAAGAACCACAAATCTTTGTTTCAAGCCAAGAGGACAGAAGGATAGTACTGAAGACCTTTGCCAATTCATCACATTGGCCCTTTTGAAAAGAGTATTTACCATAAGCAAATTGCAATAGCCAATGAAACTACATTGCTGATAGTCCTTTTAATACTTTATGACAGTAGAGTTCCAGTATCAACACAGAATGCTTTTAACCTATTCAAAAGCTTACAGGACTGACAAATTTGGCTGCCAAAAATTGGAAAGTTATGGTCCTCAGCTTTTGTTTAAAAAAAAAAACAACCAATGAGCATTTGCTAATTTTTTAGCAGAGCCATAGGCCCTTGTTCCTTTAGATGGAATATTGTTTAGAAAGATTTATTGTTGACAAGAGAAGCATTGGAATTCCCACCATTTTCAGGCTAAAATGTATTGCAGAATCATTGGAAATCCTGTTGGAGAACTCTGGGTGAAGATCTTCTGGATTAAGAATTACATGATGAAAGAAATAATAGGATAAATTCCGCCTCCAATCTGTGTATTTTGGGCAGAAAGATGGGAAAAGGAGACCTGGGAATTCTCTTCTTTGATTGTACAATCATCTCTCCAGGTCCTTGAAACTAAAATAGAACCTGAAGCCTAAATGTCTATGGAGATTCTTAGTCATCCAAGTCATGGTTGTCCCAAAGGTGTTTTTTCAAGAGGCAACTGGACACTCTTTGTTTTACCTTGAAGATGTTTTGCTTCTCATCCAAGAAACTTCTTCAGTTCTTCAGAACAGATATCCTCTTTTTTATTGATTTTTAATATTGTTTACATAGTACCAAAACATTTAACCACACTGTAACATAAACAGTATATAACTATTTACAACCCTTATCTTGTATTTTACATATCTTTTTCTCATCTATCCATTTATATACATTGTTCCAGACTGGGTAGTATTTTTTCTCTTCCTTTCCCTTCATTTTTAACATTAACCTGTCCATCTCTGCACATTCCAGAATTTTGTCTATGACCATCTCCATAGGTAGTCTGTTTTCTTGTTTCTAATTCTAGCCACTGTTACAATATGTATAATTATGCATAGGAGGTGCTTCTGGATTTTAGAGTCTATTATATCTAATAAAAATGCTTCTGGCTTCAGTTCCATAGTTACACCCATAATTTCGTATATCCAATTATTTATCTGTTCCCAGTAGCCAGTGCTTTCTGGCATTGCCACCACATGAGGTAGTACGTTCCTTCCTTGTTTTTACACTTCCAGCATTCTGGTTTCATATTAGGATATCCTCTTATTTCATGTTCTTTGTTTTACCAGAACTGAAGCTTCTTGGATGAGAAGTAAAATTGTCAGGGTTCCACACAACATCAGCAACACAATCAAAATTCCAAAGAGACAAAAGTCCATAGAAGAAGATTTTATTGAAGACATTGCATTGGCACATTCTGGAGAAATCCTGAATCTAAAATTCCCGGGCTTTCTCCACCCAAGTAAAAATGAGAGTTCCACCCCACTAATTATCACATGTTAATTTCTCACCAACCCCTTCAAAGAAAGTTCCAATATTCACTTTGGACCCTCCCCTAGCAGTTGGCTACAACTCATAGAACTTTCTCATGAGAAACTATTTGAGAAGAATGCAGAATAGATAACAGCCTCTGAATCAGTTCTATCAACCTCCACTCCTCCAACACGTTGGCCTTGCAGAAAGAAAATGTGGCAAAGCTAAAAGGTCCAGTATAAAAATAAAAAAGCAATAACTAATTCTTTTCAGCAGAAAAGCCTCTAACACAAAAATCCCCTTTTAAGCTTGACAAAAATATCTTTAAGGTAAAACAAAGAAAGTCCAGTTACCTCTTGAAAAAGCACCTTTGGTAGAACCTACTTGTTCCCTAGAGTTGGGAATGACTAGCATGTATATATGAGGGAACCTTTACCTTTACCTTTATTTTGTAACAAAGAAAACCTTAGAGAAATTGTTCAGAAAGATTTGGCCCAACATTGGAATGCAACCTTGTAAAATCTGGAATATTAGACTTTCTTTCATTTTCTTGCTCTACATTTTTTTGTTTGTTTGCCATGAGCTAGAATACCATGTAATTGATATGAATTGGATGGACTGATATATATTTGTGCCTACAAGTCAGTTTCTAACTCTTGGCAACTGTCTGGGCATGTCCCTTGTCAAATTTCCAAGTTTCACATTTAGAAAGGGAAATACTTTAATGTACAAAAAGTAATTAAGCTTGGCTTAATTATATGCTTTGATAATCAGGCATCTCATTTAAAAAGCATAACAGTTTGTTTTCTCAATTTTGTCTAGCAAATAAATTGGCAAAATTGTTGGACACAACTCAGAAGCAAAGACTAGATAACAACTAGAAATGGTAAAAAACTCTATTGCCAACTAATACTGGATTTCTAAATAGCTTTTTTTTCCTTCTCTTTGTCCCGTCAGGTCATTGCTGATTCCTGGCAACTGCTTAAACAAGCCCTGAAATTTTCTTGTCAAGATTTTCTGAGAAATGATTTGAAGAGGTCCAAGGTTACCTAGCTCTCTGCCTAAAACTGGACTACAATTCTCGGTCTCCCAGTTTTTAGCCTGGTGCCTTAACTATTACACCTGGTTACAACTGGTTCTCTTCAAATAGTTTAGCCCTAAGGAAGAAACATGAATCAGAATTAAACATGTTTTGTGGACTCTCTGACAGCTTTATTAATGATTGCTTGAATGTGTCTTGTACATTTAATTAATGTAATCAATCCAATTCAAAGTGCAGGGTATTATAAAAAAGGAAAATCCCAATATACTCACTGGAAAAGTGATGGATAATGGACAGCAAGTGGGATGTTTAAACAGTAAGTAGTACACTAGCAGCAAATTTGTCTTGCATTGACCTAACAAGTCCTCTCTTTTGGAACAACAAAAAAAAATGCAGTCAATTAATCAATCAATAAGATGAAACAAAAATGATTCCTGGTCTCAAACTTTATTCAGAACTGAACAGAAGAATCACTTTTTAATGCATATGGTATGTTATATTTAATGCATAAGGGTATGTTATATTTACATATGGGAAAGGTCTGTCTCCTCTCTTTGAATCATGAAGTCTGTCTTCTCTCTCTGCCCTACGTAGGTGTGGAAAGGCTCACTAGTATTTACTAATAATAGTAGAAACATTGTTGGAAAGAAAGGAATGAGGAAGAGGCACAAAAGGCTAAAGACCTCTCTCTTGGAAATTAAGCCTGAATCTTGAAACAAACTTCAAGATTCAGGCTTAAGTTTGCATCAAGATTGGAAAAGGCACCCTGCCCTGTGAATCTACCTCTTTTTGAAAGCCTTCAGATGAATGTCTATGGAGATTCTCAGTCATCCAGGTCATGATTGTCCCAAAGGTGCTTTTTCAAGAGGCAATTGGACTTTCTGGTCCAGAAAGTCCAATTGCCTCTTGAAAAAGCACCTTTGGGACAAACCTTCAGCTTTTTCTCTCTCTTTTCTTTCCTTCTCAGATTTGTTCCCTCCTTATATTTTTTTTCCTTTATTTTTAATATAATCATCCTTTTTCCCCACCTCCTTCTCTTCTTCCTTTTTTTTTAATTTCTGCTAGAAAAAAAGATCAGAATGTTTGCCTATCTACGTGCATACAAATGGTTAATGTGTGTCAGTGAAAATACAGAAAGACAGAGAGAGAAGGGGGAGAGAGATCAATTAATTTGGTAAATGAGGTATCTTATTTTACAAGCAATTAACTTTAGTTATCAGTGAGTAATTCAATTAGTATATCATTTTTGTCCTAGACTTGCCCTTATATTAGCAACCCCAGATTCATCAAATGAAAACCAGGCCCCTTCATGATAGACACAGCATCCCACAGTCATGTGATGCTATTTGTGAACTTCACAATTGACTTCTGACAAGCACTTTCAATGGAGAAACAGGCAAAAAATTGCAAGTCATGGACAAGTAACATCACATTTAACAGCCTGCCGAGATTTACTTAACCACAACCAAAACTGATATCACAACTCAGCATGTTTACATGATATTCCACTTAATGTCTATGAGCATTTAGTGACAGAGTTGCCAGTCCCTATTGTGATTGGTAAGGGAGGACTACCTTTATATTTCTTGCAAGATGAAAGTAATGCACAGTAGTAAACGTAATAAAATCCTCCATCTCATGTAATGCATGGTTTGAGGGCAAATGCACTGAGAGAAGGAAGCTAAAAAGTTAGACTGAAAGTAAAATGTTACCAGAGTGGCACAATCAAACTCCTTTAATTAAGCAGCACCATCTACCAGGACTCCAGGAATGTGCTTTCTCTCACATGGAACCTGTCCTCTGAATGAGGTTATCCCTAAGATAAGAGATGTAGTGGTGCAGTGGTTAGAATGCAGTATTGCAAGCTAATTATGATGACAGCCAGCAGTTCGATTCTGACCAGTTCAAGGGTGACTCATATTTCCGAGATCAGTAAAATGAGGACCCAGATTGTCAGGAGCAATATGGTGACTCTGTAAGCTGCTTAGCAAGGGCTGTAAAGCACTGTAAGGAAATATATAAGTGCTATTACTATTTGAATGATGTCTACCTTAATGGGAATTTGGAGTATCTTAAAGACCCAGGTCTTTTCTCAGGCTCTAACTGAGGATGATTGGAGACCCTTATGGATATGTTTGTTGTTGAAACACGTTTGTCATCTATTGTTGTTATATGCATTTTTTATTATTTTAATATTTAATAATTATTTTATTATTTATATTATTTATTGTATATTCATTTTGTTTTTATACCATGAGTCACCTAAAATTAAATTTGCACCTAATTCAATGAATAAACAAAGAAATAATCAATCAAAGAAACAAACAATAGACCAGACCTGGAACTGATCCACTCTGGGAAAGCTGCTTTACAAGATGATCACATAGGAATTACCTGGGATCCAAACTCAGAAGACTCAAATATCCAGATCCTTATACATTTCTGCAGCTACATAACTTTTTGAATACTTTTATAGATCTGAATCTCATCTACATGTATGACTACAAAGCCATTCCCAGTCTCCAAGCTGACTTCAAGGTGGGGGGATGGAATGTTAATTTATCTGCTTTCCAGGGAACAGATTTTCAACCTTGCTTTTTATCCATTCTTTATGCCTTCTGAAGCTGATAGGGTGGCACTCACTTGTAGCTCTGATGAAATGTTTCACCAGAAAAAAATATCATAAATTCCATTTTGAGACAATTCAGCCAAAAATTTGCTTTAAACTCTGCAAAGCTGTTAAGAAAAATGAGAGCAACTTCTGTATTATATGATTTAATTTACCATCATAAATCACTAGAAAGAATGTTTTTTTTTTAAAAAAAAAAGCCTATCCTTGTTAACGGCAATGGTCAGATGCTTATAGGTAGGCTCATTAGCTTTAAAAATATCAACCTGCTTGTGCTATCATTTCTTCCAATAACAGAATAATGACACCCATTAAGAAGAAGGAACCAACCTGTTACAGTTATTTTAAAAGAAAAAAAAGCAAAAAAACCCAAAACCCTTTCTGGCTTAATAAATAGATGCACTCTAAAATGCTGGTAAGCACACATATATAAAAGAGAACGCTAAGGAGATTTGTTTCAGGGTAAAATAAACTACACTTTCTGCAATAGAGGCTAAGACAGCCTTGAATCTGGTGATACTGGAAATAGAATGACAGGTTTTCATAACAATAGTGTGGAAGGGTTTTATTGTTGCCTTCTTCCATGACAATTTTATCAGCCTTCCCAAGTAGATGAGATGAAAAGCATGACCAAATCTGCTAATTCTAGTCTAGAATCTTGCAGTCTGAAAGTACAAATCTCCTGGCATCTCCTTTATATATGGGGAGCTAATTAGGGTCAAGGAGAGAAGCAACTTAGAACTAAGGAGAAATTTCATGACAGTGAGAACAATTAATCAGTGGAACAACTTGTCTCCAGAAGTTGTGAATGCTCCAACACTGGATGTTTTTAAGAATAGATTGGATAACCATTTGTCTAAAGTGTTGTATGGCTTCCTGCCTAAGCAGAGGGTTGAACTAGAAGACCTTCAAGGTCCCTTCCAACTCTGTTTTTCTGTTATCTCTATTTCTGTTAATCTGCTTGAATCCTTCTGAGCTTCTTTCTCTACCCACTATGCAGCTGCAGGCTATGTCCTCTTTTATCTGATGGTATGGCGATGTGGTGGTGCAGACGCTTAATGACCGTGGAACTGATGGGCAGAAATGGTCTGCACTCTGGCATTTTGAGTCTGGCTCTGTGAGATGGAGTGAGCTCCATCGCTTGATCCTTAGTTCCTATCCACCCAGCAGTTCAAAACAAGTGATATTACAGATAAATGGGTAACACTTTGGTGGGGAAATCCTGCAGTCATATGGGTGGTGAGAGAGAGCCGACACTGGACCTGACTGGACACAAGACATTGGAATACAAGTTAAGGCAAAGTGAGAGACCAATGGAGAAGCCTGGAAGAGCCAGCTGGTAGTGTTGATAGTTAGCCGGCATAAAGCTAGTTTGCTTCCGCAGTGCACCAAGGATAAGTGTGTAAGCACTGAATAGAATGAAATAGAATTCTGGACTGTCAGGATTGCATTGTGTGTCTACCTTATGAATATTTCTCTGACATTGTATGCTAAATGTGTTGGAATGTTGGGTTGGTAGTTGGGCTGAGCTCCAAGCTTGACAATTTGGTTGCAAATGTTTCATTACCATTCGAGGAGACATTGTCAGTCAATTACAGCTCTAAACCTAAGCTACCTTCTAGTACAAAATAAAACCCTTGAGTCAAGGCATAGGGAACATTCTTCTGAACTATGCTATCATTTTTTACTAACATATATACTCATCATTTCCAGCTTTATACTTTATTTACAATGAAAATGTATCCAATGTCTTTATGACAAAGAAGTCTGAAGAATTATCCAGCACTTAATAAGACAGTGACGATTGTACAGTATATTTTAAGTATTGATTACTATCAGATTCTTTATGATTAAGCAGCAAACATGTGTTTTAAAGAATGAACTAAATAAACATGAATCAACTAACGGACCAAATGCCAACTTGGAACCACCAAAGACCTTTCAACTTACAGGACCGCCTGTTGCCACCATCAGCCTCCAACCGACCAGTGCGCTCCCACAGGGCAGGCCTCCTTGGGGTACCACCAT
>JAEANM010008307.1:0-17099 GCA_017656035.1 Myanophis thanlyinensis | reverse complement strand
TAATTTAAACTTTTCACCTGTTACATATATATTTTTATAAAAATATCAAGTGATTTAGCTTAGCGTAATAACTTGAGAAATTTTTTCCCTCTTTTCATCTCAATTGTTTTTCCATGGTACTGCTCTTTGACCTTAAATAAAATTTATATAAAAGTCCTCTTGCAAAGATCTGCATTTCATAAGAGAGCTAGCTATTTAGAAATTGAGGATAAATATCAGTTTGGGATAAAAAATGTTTCATAGTTACTGCTATTCTTTAAGGACTATCTCATATACATATATGATGGCTTGAGATGGAACATGGAAAATGATTAGGGCTTAACAGGCTTTAACACAGTGTAGTCTAATCTGGCCCTGTGGTTTGATGAAAACATTTGCTGCATAAAGTGAGGAATGCTTTGTACTGATACTGTCCCAGAAGAGCCGCATCGTGTTAAACAAAAATCTGTCTTATAAATATGGGAGACAATATTGGTAATGTCAAAACTGTTAGCAGCTCTAAGCAAATCCAGGCATAAACACCTGTTATATAGCAGAGGCAGTGGGCAAAAGGCAGCATGACATGAAGTCACCTACTCAGATGATGGCTTTGGATAACAATTCACCCAGCATGCTGAAGGATACTGGTCTCCATCACACTAAATCTGACTATGGTACTGAGAATGTCGTTGCTATGAACAGCAAGACTTGATCTCACCATGCACAGGTTGAGCTGGGGTGTCACCTGCTTCTTGCCTTACCTTTGTTGGCTACATTGTTTTTATGTTGTGGGGGTGACCGGTTGTTTCTTTAGATAATTATTTTTCTTTCATTTTTCAGGAATGGAGGTTTTATGTCTTCAGAGTATTTCTGGGAGGGCAGCATAGTAAAAACCAATACGTAAATAAGACTTGATAAAAATGAGGTACTATTTTTTACTGTTGGCAATACTAAACACAGTTTAGGCCCATATTGGCAGATCTATGGCATATGTGCCAAAGTTGGCATGCAGAACCATCTCTGCCAGCAAGCCCAGGAGTCGCCCCAATTCAGTGACTGCATATGTGCATGCGTGCGCAACTCCTGCATAATTGTGCATGTCTCCAACTCCTGCGCAAATGTGCATGCACTAAAAACACAATGCATGAGTCACGTGCGACTACACATGCGATAAAAATGCCATGTGCAAGGCGCACATGACTGCGCATGTGTTAAAACCGTCTTCAAGTCGCCTGCGACTGCATGCAACATCAGGGTGGCAACCTGAGGGAGCACTGCAGTGGACCTAGGACCAACTCCTGAAGGGGGGCTCCTGCGAGCAAGCAAGCAGAGTGGCCGGGAAGTCCTGCTCCTTGCCCCTCTGCACACCTTCTGGCGCTCTCCCAACAGGCATTAAACCTCCAACTTCTCCCTGGCACCGGCTGTGCAATTCAACATGGCAGGGAGTGGAGGTGCAGGCAAAACCAAATGCCTCAGAGAGAGAGGCGAGGACACGAGGTCGAGATGCCCCAGGCTGCCCAGCCTGCATTGCAGCTTCTCAGCTTGCTCTCCTGCAACTATTCAGGCTCAGAGAAAGCCAAAAAGCTCTTGCCAAAAATGTTTTCCTGCCTTCCGCTGCACTTTGGTGAGCCCAGCCGCTCGCTGAGAATATTCCCGCTTGTGCTTGCCTTCCTGGCTTGCAAGAGCCAGCCAGGGGGTCACATGAGGAAAGGAAGCCACTGCCACCTGTTGCAGGGCTAGGAGGGCTCATACAAGTGGGGATGCTCTACTCAAGTAAGTGGCTGGGCTTGCCAAAGGTGCATGCCCACCCCGGGGATCAGGTTTGGAGAAAGCTGAAAAGCTCCCGCCAAAAATGTTTTCCTGCCTTCCACTGCTTCCGCAGGCCAGGCTGCGCATGTGCAAAAAATGTATGTGAGTTGCGCACAACTACGCATGCATGAGACACCTGTGCAACTGCGCATGTGCAAAAGATGCCAGCATGCGGTGCACATGTGCTAACGTGCGCAGCTCACATTCAGCACTCGGTGCCGAAAAGGTTTGCCACCACTGGTTTAGGCTTTGGGTTTTCTTCCATGAACACAGCCCTGTCAGCCTTTCTCTATTTGACTGAATCATTTCAGCCCCCTTGCCTTGGATGAGGGTCTTTGTGCAACTGCCAGTTGTGTGTCACTTATGCCTTTTCCTGGACCAACAGTCCTGCTCACAGTCATCCATGGTCTAGACATTTCTCATCTTGACTACCATAATATACTCTATATGGGGCTACCCTTGAAAAATGTCCAGAAGCTTCAATTGGTTCAAAATGCAGCAGCCCTCATTGGTTCTCTGCAAGTCTAGATTTGAACACATGTCACCTCTCTTGTGGGAACTGCATTGGTTGTCAATTTGCTTGCAGATCCAATTCAAGGTGCTGATTGCTGCCTTTAATGTCCTACATATATGGTTTGGGACTAGATTATTTAAAGGACCTTCATATAAAGTCTTTTCCTAGTTATAGTTCCTAATTATATTTACCTGACTCACCAGAGTGTGGAGGCAGGGTATGTTACAGGTCCTCTCTTCAAGGAGGTTCATCCAATGGAATCACGAAGAAGGGTCTTCTCCTTTTTGGTGGTTCTCTATGGAACATCATTCCCATGGAGATAAAAAACATTGGTAGTTTTTAAAAAGATTCTAAAGACATGGTTTTGCTAGCAGGTTTGGGGACCCCAATGTGATATAGGGAGTCCATCAAGAGGTTTGTTTGATTGCAGAGGGAGATTGAATTTGGGGCTTTACTTCTGTAAGCTGCCCAGAGTAACTGTGAATGAGTTGGGCGGCTGTATAAAATTTATAAATAAATAAATAAATAAATAAGGAATGCTGGGAAGTTATCTGCAGATCTTTCTGATAGTCCCCATAGTGAATTTTACCTCAGTGAGCTAGAAAAAGAAGACAGATGGCTTTAGTTGTCAACAGTTGCCTGGAGGACGTCCTTTTCCCTGCCAACCAGCATCTCAAATGAGACAATGTTCTTTCTCCAGGGCAAGTGACATTATTACATCCTCTTTGCTTTTGATTACCATAGGTAGTCTTTCTGAAAGGTGACCTCACCCTGCTGATTTTTAAAAACTATACTGAAAACTACTTCAAGGCTAGCCTTTTCCAGTTCTCCTAAAGCCACCCATTATTCTCTCCCACAAAACAAGCACACATGGAGAATACTGCTGGGTCCCAATTAGGCTCTGAGTTGCTAGCTCTAAGGCCATATGACGTTGCATCACAACGTCTCTTGAGGGCCACCTGGCTAGACAGAAATCTTCTGCCCTACCTGAACTAAAGGTTCACTGCTCTTTTGAAAGTCTTTGCTACATTTCTTTTAGTATTCTTGGTGAAGCTGTGCATCTGATGACATTGTCTAGGAAGGTATTTTAGAGCTGCACATACATAATAGCTCCAGTTAACAAAAAGTAAAGCTTGCTGTTGACAGCCCAGTAGCTATCACAGATTACTATATTTCAAATTGGAACATGCTAAAAGAACTTTTCACCATGTTACCATCTTGTTTAGAAATGACAGGGCTGCCAAGTATTTACACTTTTTGATAGTATTGTTCTTGCTGGATTATATTTGACATATGTAATTAATGTTTTAAAGGTCTGTCAAGGTAACTATCAAGATTTAAGACCATGTTGCTAGAAGGCTTAAGACAAAGGACATGGACTTTTGGAAAATGCAGGAATATATATTTATCTGAGAAAAAGAAGAATTGGAGTGCAATCAACTCTCATGCTGACAGTAGACTCTGTAAAGTCTTTGGCTTGAATAAAAATGTGGGCTGAAAGCCCAAGTAGAAAAAGCTGTTTTGTAGCCTCAGCTCATTGTGAAGGAACAAATCATAAAGAAATGGCTGCCATATCTTTGACTGAAAATAAATCAAGATTTCACTACAGCTCATGAATTTGGAATATTGGAACTTGGATTATGACTTGGCAGATCAGCTTCATATGATGAAGGAATACATATGTCTTTCTTGCAAGCCATTGAAACCATCTAGAGCAGTGGTGGTGAACTTTTTACTTACCAAGTGCTGAAAAGTACACGCTTTACGCGTGCCGTCTGCACTTGCATGTGGCTCCTCCACATGTGCTGAGTGTGCAACCACACCATCTATGCATGCATGCAGCTTTTTCATGTTCAATGCACATGCGCTGCATGCAGGCACTCATGCACACATGAACAATTGGGTGCGTATATGCAGGAGAGCTCTGAAGACCAGCTGGATTTCCTGCTGCAATCACACACATGCACAGTGGAGGCCCAAAGACCAGCTGGGTCTTTGCAATCGCTCATGAGTGCATGCGCAATCACATGTGCATGCTCTGCTGGAGGTAAGTTGGCCAACAGCTTGTGTGCCCAACAAGATGGCTCTGCGTGCCACCTGTGGCACCCATGCAATAGGTTTGCCATCACGGATCTAGAGGGTTTAAAGGTAAAGTTTTACTCATACATGAGTCTGTCATCTGCACCTCTATAACTGTCTAGTTTGGTTCTGCAACCCAACAAGACAGGCACAGATTACAAAGGATAATCAGAACTGCAGAAAAAACAATTACTACCAACCTGCCTTCCACTGAGGACCTGTATACTGCACAAATCAAAAAGAGGGCTGGGAAAATATGTACAGACCACTAACATCCTGGACATAAATTGTTTCAACTCCTATTCTCAAAATGACACTATAGGGCACTGCACACAAGAACAACTAGACACAAGAACACTTTTTCCCCAAACACCATCACTCTGCTAAACAAATAATTCCCTCAACGCTGTCAAACTATTTACTAAGTCTGCATTACTATTATTCCATCACCCATCCCCCCACACTATGACTATAACTTGTCACTTGTATCCTTACAATTTATACTGATTATTCTTTCCTGGTATGATCTGATTGCATATTTGTACCCTATGACTATCATTAAGTGTTGTATTTTATGATTCCTGATGAATGTACCGTTTCCTTTCATGTACACTGAGAGCATATGCACCAAAGACAATTTCCTTGTGTGTCCAATCACACTTGGCCAATAAAAAATTCTATAATCTTTCTATAATCTATAAGTACAATGATTTGGCGTAAATTACAATGAAAAAGCAGAAAAGAGAAGTAAATCTTTCTCCAGCTTCATTCCAGTTTCCTCCTTCCTCATGAGAGAAGTCTAATCTGAATGTCTACAGCCTGCTCTCCATTTCATTAAAATTGAAGCTCAAAACTGGATGCTTCCTACTTATGATGATTATTCTATTTTGTGTAACAACTTATCTGACAACAAATTAGGCAAACTATTGTGCAAACTTTCAGTTCATGTCCCTAAACTGGCTTAATAACTATTCACAAATACATTTTGTGAAACAAGGGTGTATAGTCCTGAACTTGTTCTTCAGTAATTTAACAATATTTGGAGCAAAATTAGATGTGATAGGAACAGATACATATGGGGATCTCATTTTAATATGAAATGATAAGCCGAAGTGAAAGGAATTATATTCAATCCTCTCTTATCTTACTGTGTTAAATTGAGATAATATTCAACACCTAAACTTCTGTCACTGGTGCAAATTCATTTTGGCCAAACTGAATATGCTGAGGAGAGAAAATGGTAGGCCAGTATTGGAGCTTTGTCTGAATTGAGAACACATCACATAGTCTGAAATTTCTATTTCAGGTCCAAATCCTAAAACAATTGATGTGGATTGCAGGGAGATTTACAGTTTAGGCTGATTATTTGGTCAGAAGAGACAGACTCTCTTTTGAGAAAGTTGCCTCCCACCATATGAAAGCTGTCTAGAAACAGTCCCAAACTACATACGTTAAGTATGCTTCTTAAAAGTTAAAATAAGTTTGATATGATCTCTCACATATGGTAAATATAGTAAATATTTTATTAAATAATAATTTTAAAAAGTCCTATTCAAGAACTTCCAGATCCAAGAGTCTTAAGAAAGGGGTGATAGAAGAAACCTCATATTTCTGTGAATCCACATATCACTAGAATAATTTTTATTTTCTCAGATTAATTATTTGTATTTTAAGGTGATGGTGGAAGAATGCTGAATTTGAAATCACTAGATGAAAAGTTTAACTTTTACTGCCTTAATGGTGAGTTATGTTATTTAATATAGTATGTTTACTGTTTTATTATTTATTTTAAATTACAAATATGCTTGGGACAAGTATTATGAAGAGCAAATTATTAAAACTTAAATAACAATATGTATCCCAATCTTCAAAAGACCATCTCTGAAATAGGTTCCTTTTTCAAATATCAGAGACATGAATTTATAGGTGTTAAGGAAAGGATAGCAATAGTGCTAGATCTATATACTAGCTGTCATTTGCAGTCAACTTTATGGGTGCATCAACTGGAATTATATTAATGATAACAGCAATAGCAATAATACAGAGCAGGAATTTTTATAATGGGCAAGAGTAACAGCCTTTGTTTGATGTTAATTGCAAAGACTTGTTCCTGCTGATGTGATAAAACTTATCAGGGCTGTAACACTTTTGAATGGTTCTTCAGTATTATTCCTCATTCAGTTATGTGAGTTACTGCTCTAAATTTTTTTTTTAAAATCATGTAATGTGACTGTTTTAGTAAGCTATAAGCCATTTTCAGACACATTTAGAATTTTTCAGAAATACTATCAGAATGGCATCTGCAACAAGCTGTGATGATGAGGTCTACACTGAAATGTGTGTCATGTTATTATAGCACAAAGAACACAATTATGTGCTTGCATCATGATGTCTGATAATTCCCTGTGCACACCCAGGCACCATCAAACTTCTGTCTGTTAGAGTTTTAGATACGTGTCACAGTATTTATCTTTAAACCATTTCTGAAGTAAAAAGTGTCTTTCTCTTTTTATTAAAAGACAAGTATATTATAGGTTAGAAAAAACTGAAGTAGGATCAAAAGATTCTAAAAGTGTGTTAGCACAGCATAGCATTCATTGAATCAAACCATTAACACATCTCTGTGTCAAGACTTATGAAAAAAAATTGTTTATCAAGTCTGTCTGTACCCATAAGAAGGAATTTGAACTGCCCTTTTCAGATAGTTGAAAGGGCTTCTGAATATATATTTTGCTACATTTTTCCTAATCTAATTACATACTTATTAATTCATGTCTCATGGATAGCAGAGAATAATGGGCAGATTATTTGAGATAATGCTTTCTTGATTCCCAGACTGTAATTATTTTTTATTTTCCTTTTATCAATGTATACATTTTTGGGGGTAGATTTATATTGATACAATCATACTGTCATCTTTTGGTATTTCTGTGCATTTTGTTAGTTATTCAAGTCTAGAGTTATTCTAGTCTGGAGTTATTCTAATCTGGAGATGTATTCTGTGTTTGAATGTATTCTGTGTTTCTGTGCTTGTGTGATTGTACCGATGGAGGCTCATTCAATTTCACTGCACACATGTTGTGCATTGACAATAAAGATTTGAATCTCTTTTGTTCATCCATTTCCTGTCAATTTTTAGAGGTCTGCTACTAAAGGAATACCTAACAAATTAAAAAAAACTATGTCATCTTGCATAGGATGGTCATTTGTAGCTTTGGATTCTATCGCCTTGTGCTAGGCAAATAAATATTGGAGATTTTCTGTAAGTATTACACTGTTGCCAGAAGAATTACATTCAGACTAATGTACAAATGCCATTTGTTGGGAGATTTTATGTATATGATTTGGCAGAGTCCTCAATATCAGATGATTGTCTGTTGCAGAAAAGTGACACATAAGGAAAAAAGGTAAGGTTTACTCTTTTCTCTTTCATGCCAGTTATTTATGGGAAGGTGATATTTTTAAAATGGGGCATAGTGCATATCTAGCCCAGGTTCATCATCTGGATGAAAATTAAGTTCAAGACAACCTACTTAGAAACAGTATCTTCCCCCTTATATTCTATTCAGTTATAAGGAACATATTTAGAAAAAAGGTCTGAGAAATCACAGTCTACTTGGTGCTCTACAGCAAATTCATTTGAGAATTAATAAGTTGCAGGAAAACCAGCAGTAGATCTCTTGGCATCTTAAAAATCAGACAATGAATCTTGGAAAAAAACATTCATGGACTGAAGTCTATTTTAGTAGATGCATGAAGCATATCTTGGTGTGCATGTATGACTATACAATAGAGAGAAGGAAAAGCAAAAAAGATTAGATGGAAATGAAATGCCAAAAATTCAGATTGTGACAATCGCAGTAAACCTTAAATGTATTCAGAGTAAGTCTCGTGATTATGACACCATAGATTCACGTTGTCTTTAACATAGTCAGTGTCCATATTTAAATATAGTTCCATGACTTAAATTATGGAAGCAAGAAGGAATAACAAGGTAAAAAGAAGCTAAGCAAATTGTGCAGAATAAAAAACAACTGAATAAAAAAATAAAAAGTAGACCCAGAGTGTTATAAAAGAACTAACAGTACAGAATTCTTAACTGATGAACAATTACAATAATGTGTTGCCCTATAACAGCAATAATCATCCTTGCATGTCCTAATTAGTTAATACCTGCCCTGGGATAAAGGTATTTAGCTTACTTTTATCCAGAAATGATAACATGATTATTCATTCAGATAACAGTTTGATGCTGAAATATTTCTTTTAAATTTCTTTGACAGCTCAATGGCAGCAGAGCTATCATCAGACATCAGGAGTGAATTTGCTGAAATTGTGTTTATCATTTCTCAGTGAAAACATTAAGTCAGAAACCAAAGAAATTAAAACCAGAAATGATGATTTATCACTTCTTGCCACAAATCCACCTGCAAAAATTCTCATTTATCTGCTCATCTTCCAACATTAACTGCTGTTTCTGATCTAAAGAGAATATTGCAATGATGCATCCTTTCTAAAATAAAAATATTAGCAAAACAGTAGTAGGAAAAGGAGCAATAGCAGTATTTTTATTTATAGTCATTTGTCAGATATGGAGTACAAAAAACAATAAAATTAACATAGAAAATTAAAAATGGTGATGAAATAAAACAGAAAATAACGGTTAAAAGGGAAAAGGGAAATTACATTAATCTGATAATACTACATAAGTGTAGGCTGTATAACTTTTCATTTCTGGGCCAAGGAGCTCAGATGGAGCATTATTTGATCAACTTGATCCTCCTCCTCCTCCTCATCTCAGAAGTGTAATCATTAATCTGAATATTTTTCAATATTTGGTACATACATAGCTACTAAACAAAATTTGGCTACAAAACATGTAATGTTGGTTTGATAACCTGTTAGGAGGAATGAAATATACACCTTATCTTCCCTGCTTGGAAAATCTTTTTTTCAAAAGGGATAATTAAAATGGCTCGTAAATTCCTGCAGAAATTACAGTATGATAAGACATGGTCTGCATACTCATTTGAAAAAAACAAACAAACAAACAAACAAACCCTCAAGGGCAAAGGGTAGAACTGGAGATATTATGATACCAACTTTCAATAACAGCTGGAGATCAGGACTGCCTAGTCTAGCACTTGCCCTGCCCTACATAGTTATTTCCAAATCTTAAATCATCTTGGACCCACACAAATCAGTTGGGGTCACTCTATGTCCAGAGCTTTCTGTTGCATGATTTTGGGGGCTCAACTCCTATCCCAGTGGTTATAGAGCATCCTAAGAAAGACCATAAAGAAATAATTTTTCCCTGTCTTCCAAAGAGAACAGAAGCAATGTCTTCTAATCAGTGCAAACATGTTAGAAATGTAGTTGAGACTTGCAAAATTGCTCCCAAAATGTATATTGCATTCTCTCTGCTGAAACAAACTTGGAACAGAGATGCACACTGTAAAATAACTGTGCCATTACTTTGATTTTAAATAATTTTAGCATGGCAGAGATGTAATGGCATGTCAGGCAGCCCCAAACTTCTTCATTTCTTTATACCTTGAAGTATTTAACCTTGTTTTTTTACTCTCGCCATACAAACTTACTGTAGATATATCTAGTGGTGGAATTCATTTTTTTTACTACCGGTTCTGTAGGCGTGGCTTGGTGGGCATGGCTGGGGGGGTCATGACACTGGGTGGGCAGTTTTTGAAAGCAGGGCAATAAAAATTAGGCTAGAAACAACACCATAATGTTTTTTTCCTGCCTTCCTTACAGGTTTAACCCTGTAAAGTGGAAAAAATCAACTGGTTCTCCGAACTGCTTAGAAAATTTTATACCTGTTCTAGTGAACCTGCTAGAACCTGCTGAATTTCACCTCTGGATATATCTTTCTGCCATTGTTTAAATGTTACATTCATTGCCAAAATAGATATTGTTTAAAATCAAAATATCATCCTTGGCAAAAACATTCATTTTTATTATAGAAATTCTAATTCTAATTCCTCCCATCTGAATATATTTGTATTGTGGTCACTGAGCAGAATTACAACAAAAACACATTAAAATAAAAACAAAACAAAATTAAATACTACAATTGGTAGTGACATCATCAGTGGATAATAAAAGTCTGCCTAATTTTACAGGCAGTGTAACAAAAATTAGCTACGCTCAAGGAGGCTGAATTGTACTGATCTGATAACAACAACTGTACATAAATTTCCCTGGCGTTTTATCAGATAAGGAGTTATAAGGCAAGTCCTTGAGACCTAACAGAAGGCATAATATAGCAGGGAATGAGCTGAAGCTTTAACAGCCCCTTGTCCATTGGGGCATAGCGCACATGGGACTATTTCATATCAGCACTCCCAAAATGCTGTGGATAGATGTCAGTGTAGATTCTCAGTCATTCAGATTGTGGTCATCCCAAAAATGCTTTTTCAAGAGGCAACTGGACTTTCTTTCTTTTTCCTTGAAGACATTTCACTTCTTATCCAAGAAGCTTCAAAGAAGTGGATTGAGAACTGAAGAAGCTTCTTGGATAAGAAGTGAAATATCTTTGTCCCTCCCTCCTTAAGACTATATTTGGAATGCAAGGGGCTACGTGGAACGTAGCCCTTAGGAATTTAGATTGGACCTTTCCAGAGGAGTAAAGGAAATATAAGGTCCTAGTTGGACACCAGATCAGTTGTGCATGAGCCTTAACTGAATATAGCATGACTGCTGTTGGGATACACTGTGTTCCTCTGGTGAAGTGAAAAGATTGAATTGCAGCCATTGGTTTTTGAGCATTTTGTATGATATAATTTTGGTGTACACTGCATTTGGTGGAACCATGAAAAACTATGCTCAAGTATTTAAAATATTTCACTTGTTTGGTACTCTGACCATGTATCCTCCAGGTGTGCAGTTTAAGTCTCTTTGCAAGGATCATGATCTTAGTATTGCTACAGTTGATTTCAAATGCTTTCTCAGAACAGTAATTGGCAGGAGCTTATTTAAATCCAATAACCTTTGTGAAATAAGTACTATGTCACCTGTATACAATAAAGTTGCAGTGTCTGTTTGCTAGGTTTTTCTTGGAGGAGGGGGGGGGGTGATGCTCTAATTAATTTATTTTGGCCACAAGTGGATTTATGTGCAGATTAAATAGCAGGGGAAATAAAATGCCTCCCTGCCTCCTCCTTCCTCTGTAAGTTGGAATCTCATTAGTGTGATGGCCTTGCATACTACATCAAACTTTGATTTTAGAATTCTTATAAAAATTATGCATAAGCAACAATAACTATAAGTGATAGTATTCATAAGCTTAGCCCATAGCCTTACTCTAGGAACTAGATCTAAAATCAATAAATTCAATATATAATATTGAACCTGTTATATAAGTGTACTATTTGGCCAGGTGTTGAAGTATAAAGGCAACTCCATAGATCTGTTCCTGAAGCTTGCTTGCTCGTCTGCCAATATATATTCTTGATCGATCCAGTCAGCTAATTTGTTGTGTAAATGTCTGGCATACAACTTGCTTATTATACTTAAAAGGCTAATAGGACAACAATTAGCAGGCATATCTGGGTTTCCTTTTATAAACCGCCACTATGATAGCTAGGCCCCAATCCTCTGGGATTTTCACAAGATGATCAGTAAATAAAAAGGGAAGCGAAAAGAGGGGTCCATCATTCCAAATCATTGTGTAATATTTTGGGAAAAGGTCATTGCCTGGAGTTTTGTCAGGCTTTAGCTGATTTATATAAGCATGTTTATGTCAGCATTTGACATTGGGCATCAATTAGGGAACAGGTTAGCATTAGGATTTAAATTAAATTTAGGAGAGGCTTCTTGTGAATATAATGCTCTAAAATGGTCCCCCCACACAAATGCAAGTAAGAGGTGGGGAATTGGGACCCTGTCAATTGGATGGGACGTTACTAGACAGCAGAATAGGATCTTTGGTTCAAGGAAAATGTATATTTGATTTTACAAGTATTAACAAAAGCCAAGACTGTATTTGTACAATATTGGGAAAATGAAGAGATCACGACAGAGAGGGCAGTGATCAGAAAAATACTAGAATGTGCAGAAATGAATAGATTGATGTTGGAAATTAAGGAAAAAGAACAAAATGAATATTATAAGATACAGGAGGTATTTTATCAATGGTTAGATGAAAAAAATAAGTAGAAATATGGAGTTAATTAAGACTAAATATATGAAATAAAGAAAAGGTATTATATATGGTAAGAAATAGGAGATGAATATTAAGCTACAAGTTTTAACATGAAATTATAGTAGAACATGTTATTATGTATTATTTGGGAAAGTATAATGATTATTAAGGAAATTGTTGTATACCCAGACGATGCACAGTTTAATGAATGATTTAAGCTTGATATGTAAACAAAAAAAATTAAAAAACTTTATATAAAAAAAGAATAGGATCTGTGGTTTGAGATGCTGTTCTCAGCTGCTGCCAAGAAGTTCTAGTGAATTCTATTATTATTATTTTGTATTGTTTATTCGGGTACATAAAATTCTGGATGGGGTGTTCAGCTCGGTTTTCTTTCTATAATTTAATTTCCTAATCAGTTTAACTCTTAGAGGGATAAGCCGGCCCTCATGTTTACTTCTTCCTCAATATCCAGGTGTAGGGCATTGGCTGGAATAACTGAATCAATTGGGTGAATGTCTGCAGAAAGGAATTTCCAGACCTGCTTTTATCTATAGTAGAATGGAGTTGCAATGCTGCTTCAAACAAAGGCAATGAGAAGTTTGCTCAGTGAGTTGCTGAGTCCATCTGGCACAGACCAGCCCTTGCTCTAGGTGCACTTCCAAAATTGGAGTAGATTCTATTTCAAGAAAGCAATTGTTGGATGCTTTTACAACTGTGATACCTGGAAAATGGTCGTTATCAGATAAATGGTACAGATAAATTTTTTGTATAAGACTAATTAAATTCCATAAGATTAAAGTGTAATCAATCAGGGAAAGTTTTCAGCCAACCCAGCGGAATAATTCACCAGGGAAATCACTACTGATAGAACCATTCAGTAGATATAAATTTTGTTTGTTAATTGTTGTAATCAACACAGCCCCTTGTAATCCCTTTTGAATCTTTAAAATGCTGGGTTTATAAAGGGGGATTGTAACTAGTTCTAGAGACAATTGATGGAACTGAGTAAAAAGTGCAGGGTGGGGAAATAAAAGAACTGGAAAGACTGGGCTGGGCTATGGAAAAGGTATTTGCATGTTGAATCAGAAAAAGGAAGATAGAAAAGATAATCCCAGCTCCTCCCTCCTTCTTTTTAACCATTGATGTCTGGAAGGTTAAAGCAAACAGCTTCAATTTGGTTTTCAATCTCTAAGGTGTTTCTTTGCAAAGGACAGGCAGCCCAGAATAGAAGAATTCCAGCATCCTTTCAAATCTGCAGTAATAAGGAATTTTTATCCCTCCCTTCTTCTGCTCTGTTCAGGCTTGAAGGGTGGGACTAGTTGGATACCCACATTGGAGGTGCAGAAGTTGGCTTTTAGTACCAAGGAATTGGACAACCATTTGTCTGGGATGGCATAAGGACTTCTGCCTTAGGCAAGAAGACCTCCAAGATCCCTTCTGGCTGTATAATTCTATGATTCTATGATTTGTCTCTACCTTTGTGTTTAGCTTCCAGAAATTATTACACAAATTGTTAAATCGTATAAATTGTATAAAAAGTATACTTAGATATACTTTGAATTTGGTCCCTAAGCTGTTAAAATGAGACCTATTTTAAAAAAGGTGGAAGATAGATATTGATCAATAGTAACATAGCATTGTTAAATTTTAGCACCACAGAAATCTCATGGCACACCATTGGGTTTAACTGTATAATGTCTGAATGTAGCTTAGTTGAAAGTTATAACCCATCATACAACCTACCTTGTCCTTCTAGGAGCTGTTGCAAGTCATACCTACTTATAAACAAGTTGTCATGTAGCCAGGTTACTTGAAGTAGGAAAATGTCAAATTCAGCAACTTAATTCAGATAAGGAGAGTCTGTAGATTTAGCATCATGGCCTGCAATATCCCATGAATGAATTGTTAGGGTTTTATAGATATCCAAATGACAATTTCAGTTCCCAATTGTAGTCATTGTAAAGGGCAGATCCTCAAGAATGGGGGAACATAAGTTGGTCCATATTGTTTGGTTGAGATCAACTGTTGGTTTATCAGAAGAGACAGTTCCAGGGATGGAATGAAACATAAAGCCAGATTTCTGTCTCTACATAATTGCTAATTTCTGGGATAATAATTTATCAGTTTGATTGTCAGCATCCTCATCCAGCCCCCACAATGATTCATGGGTATTTGGAGTGGAGAAACAATTGGTGTTAATAGCTAAAATGGTTGGATCCAATGTAGGCAAGAAATGAACTTTTTTCTCGGGGTACTTAACAACCATTTATTCAAGCTGTAGAATATCAGGGACTGGATTAGGCATTAAAGTTTCTCCGTTGGTGGTCTGTGTGCCTGGGCTTTTGAAGGCTCTGGCAGTTTTAGCAATTTGCTGATTGAGTTTTTTTGCCACAGCCCTGAATACATGGTAGGACCAGATTAATTAATAGTTTTGCTACGGAGCATATTGTCACAAATGTTTTTCTTAGTTTATCCAATCTCTTTGTGGTGTCTGCTTATTCTGAATCTGGCATTGCACCAAATGAGTCAATCAACATTACTTCCAGTGAGTCCTGAAGTGAGTACTGAAAATAATGCAGTTTGTTGAGTAGAATGCTTCTTCCTCTATTTCTTTTATTATTGGAAATCTGCTGAGTGATCTGATTGGTCAACCCTCCACAGACAGTTCTTTCTCTCCTTGTAGATTTGGGAGTGGGTTCAGCTGTAAATTCCATTTTAGCTGTTTGTTGCTTGTTGGTTTGAGCACCAGGTATTTTTACAGCATCTGCTGTTTTATGTAGCTGACTTTAGTAGTCCAATATTAAAATTATTTTTCCCATCAATTTGTTTTACTTTTTCATTAATATATGCTTTATTTGTAATTTTCCTTTAACATCCATACATATTTAGTAGACAGTTTATTGACTGGGTCAATCTATTTTTACACAATGCTAGCAATAATAATACACTTAAATATACATAATCCTAATCTTCCAACTTCTAACCTTAACCTGCACATTATAATTATATGCTTCAATAACATTTTTACGCAATATGTTTGGTGTCCCCTGCTTAATCATTAGTATTTTTAGTTTTTAAATATTATTCAATATTTCATCATAAATCCAAAATCCCACTTACTAAAACATACCCATAGAACCAGTCATTAACCAGATTTAATGAATACTGGGATTATATCTCCAATTCCCCAAAAATTATTATTTTCAATATATTTTACATATTATTAATAACTATTACAGGTTACTACCTCATAGACTTCTACCTCCTAACCTAAGCTTATGATTATGGTGAGTTCTATTATCTCTCTCTCTATATATTCTACTACTTTTCTAATTTGTGTTTTCTGTTAATTTCTAATACATTTACCATATCATATCTCTATCCATCATCTCTTACTCTTTTTGAGATTTCGTCATTTATTGACTTTTTTGTCTTTGCTTTATATTTCTCTCTTGGAACTTTTTATATTTAAATATATATTTATATTTATAAACAGAGCTGAAAAAAGTAACATGGTTGGTCCTTGCACTAACAACTGTTTCAGTGTTCCTGCAGTCATTTGATCATCCTTTGTAACCTTCACAGGTGGATTCTAACAAGCAAAGTCAGTAGGGGAAGTCATATTCACTAAACAATCACTGCAAAAGGGTAATAAAATTGGGCACAACTCACTTAATGACCACATCATTTAGCAATGGAAGTTCCAGTCTTAATTGTAGTTTTAGGACAAGGACACTTGTAATCATTAGTCAGTAATAATATTGGCCCTAATTCCTTTGTTGAGGTCAAGTCTTGATCTTCTTTAGGTATTAATGATTTATTAGCCTCCACTCAATTGTCTAGTATCATTCCAGTCTCTAAACTAGAACTCATGTTTTGCAATGTTTGTAATAATTGTGTTCAAAATGTTTATAAAAATAAGCTGTAAGATACCTGATTAAATGGTTTCCATATCTTAACAATTGTTATAGCTCCACAAACTCTCCTTTTTGTCATAGGTCCATTAATCAATTGTAATCATGAGTAAATTTTGTTTCTTTAAATATTTATCAACCTTTCCTAGATAAATTTGTTCTTCATTCCCTGGTTAAGTTGCAAATTTCCCTGGTTTATTTGCAAATTCAATTTTTTTCTTTGTTTTGCAGATTTCATCTAGGCCACTTGTTACATATAATCTAAACGTGCATTTCTCCATCAAGACAAATAGAACATTATCCTTATGGAATTGAAATATTTGACATGCTCTAGTTGTTTACTGTTAATAGTCCACCTGTACTCCTTCATTGTCCTAGTGAAAGTCAAAACTTTTATCTTTAATGGGTGATTAACAAGTTTTGGTCTTTGCAATATTATGCAAAGGCAAGTAGTGAAGAAGAAGAAGGGTTGTTTTACAATCAGAAAAATTTCACCTTGAAGTTTAATTTATATGCTTTTTTCAAGAACTACTTAAGCACTTTGTTTATCAAAATTACAACATGTGTCAGCTCTGTCTCGGTCAAACTTCAAGAAATAAAAACCCTGGATCCATGAGGTTTGAAAACAGGTATTATTTTA
>JAEANM010008306.1:2291-17099 GCA_017656035.1 Myanophis thanlyinensis | reverse complement strand
AATAAATAAATAAATAAATGCATGCTTCTAGAGCTCTTGTGTTTTGTTTGGCCATTTACATAGGTTAATAAGAGCCGTGATGACGTAGTGGTTAGAATGCAGTATTGCAGGCTTACTGCTTACTACTAGCAGTTCGATTCTGACCAGCTCAAGGTTGACTCAGCCTTCGATCCTTCCGAAGTCAGTAAAATGAGGACCCAAAGTGTTTGGGGCAATATGCTGATTTGTAACCCACTTAGAGAGGGATATAAAGCACTATGAAGCAGTATGTAAGTCTAAGTGCTATTGCTATTAATCATTTTGACAGAGGAAAACAAATTTGCTGCTGTATGAAACTTTCCAATTAAAGCAACATCAATCAGCTAAACCCTCTATAATACCAGATAGAAGCTTATTATGACAGTCCATGAGCCTATGAGAAATGTTTAGAATGGTGTTTTGTAGGGTGGGATCATTTGCACACAAAAAGTATAAGTATGACTCATCCTGTAAAGAGTTGCTCCACCCTTTCCTTCATATTGCCTGTTGTTTTATCCTGTTTTATTGAGTACAATAACTTTCATGCATTTCCGTTCATACAGGTAGCCCTTGACTTACAATAGTTCATTTAGTGGCTGCTCAAAGTTACAATGGCACTGATCACTTATGCGTCCTTCTGTCAAGCAAAGTCAATGGGGAAACCAGAATCACTTAATCATTGGGTTACTAACTTATCAACTGCAGTTGTTCACTTAACAATTGAGGCCACAAAAGTTATAAAACGGGGCAAAATCCTCTTAACAAATTTCTCACAACAATAGAAATTTTGGACTCAATTGTGGTCATAAGTCAAGTACTACCTGTCTACAGCCTGGATCCCTGTTATGTTCTGAACTCAGATATTTGCATTTATTGAACACCTATAAATAAACAAATACTAATTTTCCACGGAAATTACAGTTTACTGAATAAATCGTTACTAGTTCAGTACATATGTTATAATGGCTGCAATGAGAAAACATACAACACCAAAAGCAAATCAACTATAATATGATTTGTAATATCAGAGCCAGGTTGGTCTAGTCAGTAAGTAAGTTGCTGGCTTAGAAACCAAAGTGTGTGGATTCTAGTTCCATCTTTTTTTTTTTATTATGAATATTTTTATTAAACGCTTTTCTTTATGATGCATCACACTTTCAGTTTTGCAACGGCAGTGTACTGGGTATATTCAGTCCCTTTTTAAGTATGCATAGTATTATACACCTTGATTATAACCAGTATTTTCTTAATCATACATTACAGACTCTTTTAAATGCATAATGTTGTCACTGTTACAATCATTATTTTCATAATTGTACCATAACATTCTATACATTCATGACTCGTTTTGATCTCCTTCTCCTTCCCTCCCTTCCCCTCTCCTTCCTTCTCCTCTCCTCCCCTCTCCCCCTTCTCCTCCACTTCTCTCTCTCCTTCTCCTCTCCTCACGTCTACTTCCGTCTCTCCTAGTCCCATCTTAAAAGATGAAAAACAGGCTGGGTAACTTTGTGTCAGTCATGCTCTCTCAGCCCAGTTCACCTCACAGAGTTATTGTTGTGTGTGTGTGTGGGGGGGGGGAGGGAATAGGAGGTATATTTGCCATCTTGAATTTTATACAAACAGGCAGGATAAAAGGATAAATATAATGGCAGTGACTCTCTTGTCCTTTATCCACACAGCGAAGTTGACAGACTGTTTACCAAGGAGTATAGATGGGTACAGAATGTGGCAAGTACATCAGATGGCCGAAGAAGGAAAAGGGACATTGGAAGAATATTTGAAGGACAGTGAAGAAGGTGAACTAAAGCTAGGAAAGTATGAAGGCTTACTGAATGCTGGAGAGACCAAACTGGCCTACAAGAAAAACCAAATGAAGAATAAAAGAAGCGATGTGACAAGGCAAAAATATTACATGGCCAGCACACACACACACACACACACACACAGCAAAGCAGATAACAATAAGACCTGGCAATGGCTAAGAGCAAGAAAGTTGAAGAAAGAGACAGAGGGGCTAATTCCGGATGCAGAAGACCAAGCCCTAAGAACAAACGCGTACACAGCCAGAAATGAGACTACAGCAACAGACAGCAAATGCTACCTCTGCAAAGATGAAGACACAGTGGATTGCCTAGCTGCTGCCCAAAAAAACTGCAGACGGATTATGAGCAATGGCATAACAAAGTAGCAACAATGGTACATTGGAATATCTGCAAGAAATGCCACTTGCCTGCAAGTAAGAACTGCTGCGACCACAGAATGGACAAAATATTTAAAAATAAAGGCACAAAAGCACTCTGGGACTTCAGAATTTGAATAGATAAGTACCTGCCACATAACACTCTAGAGTCTAGATTTAACAATTGTTGATAAGAAAGACAAAAAAATCTGGATAGTGGAGATAGCAGTAACTGGAGATAGCAGAATAGAAGAGAAAGAACTAGAGAAAATCACAAACAATGGAGACCTGCAAAGAAAAGAAGAACCACCACTGTGGCAAAAGGAAGCAAAGATAGCCCTAATAGCGATAGGCGTCTTGGGTGCAATTCTAAAATCTTCTGCATCACCATTTGAATACCTTTGGCATTGACAAAATCACCATCAGAAAATTGCAGAAGGCAACTTTATTTGGAACAGCTTACATCCAGCAACAATACTTTTAACATTATTAAGCAACAGCGTCTGCCTATTCCAGGTTGTTGGAAAGGACAAAAATGCCAAAAACAGCATAACTACCTTGCTATCCATGCAATCAACCATAATTTAATATAAAACGTAAAGCCAGCCACATTTCTGCCAACTAATAGGACTGTAACAGGAACAGCAGAGGTGCCCTCTGCTTTTATAAAGACACACTACTATTAACTAGGCCACATATTAGAACAGTTTTACAGCATGAAACAAAACATCTGAAGCATGGCAAGATGTTCATTTACTTTTGTCAATTTTATTACACTATTTCTTTTTCTATCACCACTGCTGTTTGTTATCTAATACCATTCCAGTGTTCTTGCTTCACTAATTGCTGAACTTTCACTACCCTGAGCAAATTATTTTTATAGTGATTAGGCCAGCAAGATCTCATTCTTGGGACACCACAAGCAGTTGCTAACCTCAGCAAGAAGGCAGTAGACAGAAGACAAAGACTATTTGCCATAAATGAATAGAGACTGTAGCAAGTTTTTGAGTCAATTCAAGTTGGTTGGGACAAGAGAACGAGCAACACATACATTTGGAACATGAGAAGCTCATAGAAATAGGGAAGCTGAATGGATTTTAAAGTTTTGTGATTCCTAGAACAGCCTTCTCGAAAATGCTGCCATTCTGAAGTACTCAGGAATAATATTTCAAGAGGAAAACACACACTGGGAAAGTCTGTTCCTAATCTCATTCAAATTCCAAGGAAATGAACCTGATGAGAAGAACAAAAATGATTAGGGGGATGAAAGTTAAAACATACGAAGAATGGTTACAGGAATTGGGTATGTCTAGTCTAATGAAAAGAAGGATAGGGGAGACAGTGTTCCAATATCTAAGGGACTGCCATAAAGAAGATGGGCTCAACCTATTCTCCAAAGCACCTGAAGGCAGGACAAGAAGCAATAGATGGAAATTAAACAAGGAAAGAAGCAACCTAAAACCAAGGAGAAAATTCCTAATGGTGAGAGCAATCAAACAACGGAATAGCTTGCCTTCAGAAGTTATTGGAGGCTTTTAAAAAACACTGGACAACCATTTGTCTGAAATGATAAGAGTCTTCTTTTCAAGCAGGGGATTGGACTTTCCAACATCTATTATGCTATGCTTTATGTTCTATAAAAAGTAATTGTGAGTGGCCATTAGCTAAATTTTTGAAAAATGTACCATGTTCTCCTGAAAATAAGACCTCCCCAAAATAAGCCCTAGCCTGATTTTTTGTGGGGTAGGCCTAACATAAGCCCTATTCAAAAAATAAGGCTGGGGGATGGGCATGGCCAGCAGAAGAGTTGGCGAGCACACAGGGGCTGATGGTGTCTGGCAGCAGCTGCAGCCCACCAGCTCTTTGGCACTAGTGCAAATAACAGTTGTCTTTATCTTAATCTACTTGTAGATAACTATTGACTAGTTATCTACTAGTTATCTACTTGTCATCATTTCAACGTGTTCATAATTAAGAAGACATTTTCAATCCTCACGGGCACAGTCCTGGATAAAATATGGATTTGGTCCCTTCTTGTCTTTCAATCAGGCAGAGAATTAGAGAATTCGGCATGTTCATTTCCATTTTCCTAGCACCGTGTTTCCTCTCTGTCTTTCAAAGTTGGAAGACCGCAATTGTATCATGGCTAAATTCTCTCACAAATTGGAGGCGCCAGAGAAAGGAGTATAGGTAGAAAATGCCAAATAGACATCTGCTTCTCAGTTGAAAAGATGCTGAGATGACATAGCAACCCTAGTAGGGTATACAAAATGTTATCAGGAAAGTTCTCAACTTGCAGTCTATTATTTCACTGTATTGTCCTGAGTCTAGATCAAGCATTCCATATTCTAAAATTCTGTCCTGACTTTAGAACAAAATAGCTTTTCCTTTCATGGTGTCTCTCAGTGTTCTAATAAATCAGTGTTTCTTAGCCTTGGTGACTTTAAGATGTTTGGACTTCAACTTCCAGAAAGCTGGCTGGGGAATTCTGGGAGTTGAAGTCCAAACATCTTAAAGTCGCCAAGGTTGAGAAACACTGTAATAAATGGACTTATCATTATTTTTTCTTAATTCCTTCAACTACTGAAACATGGAAAAGACATTAACTAATACAGTAAGGTTCCAATTCTGATATCATTGGCTAGATTATCCATAGGTTTCAATAAAGTGGCTCCAGCATTTCTGCCTCTGAACTAGGAGTTCTCATATAGCAGGGGGAGCGATATGCTATTCCAGGGGGTGTGAAAACTTGGGTTTAGAAGTTTCAAAATTATAGTGTATAATTATATGCATATAATTATTTTCTTTTGTAAGGAATGCAAAAATATATCAGAAGCATTCCAGGGGTGTGGGGTATAGGAAAGTTGGGAACGCCTGCCATATAAAAATATGCCTAACACTAATTCCTAATATTTTCAAATTGATTGCTTCTGTGCACTTGTTCCCATTTAAAGCAGATTTGGCCAGTGATGTCTTGCAATAGCAAACTCTGTCCCCAACTCCGTGTGCAAATTTTAACTTCTAAACCATTTATTTAGCTCACAAAATAGACTCTGTAAGCAAAACTACTGACAGTAACCCTGAGTAATTAGAATACTTGATTGCTACTCCAGAACCACTAAATATTCAGTGAAGAGACTGTCAAAGAAGACAGTTTTTATTAAGGACTCTGCATAAAACACTTTGCCTCTATATCAATGATATTACTCACCACTGCTTCATACAAATAAAAGACTTTATTCTCTCCAATGCAAATTATTCTCTTTTACCCTCAAGAATAAAAACAGCTAGCCACTCAAATAGTGTGTCATTACTGAAAAAGCCAAAATTGTAGATAAAGTCAATCTTATTTCTCACTGAACACAGGTTTTGCTTGTATTTGTTCAGAAACAATATGTAAAATACATAATGATAAGTATGCTAGAAGGCAATTAATATGGCAGCCCTGTAAAAGCCAAATAAATGCCCTGAGTGTAAGCCAGTTCCAGACTATGATAATTTTAGGCAGCAGGTATAAACTTCCACGAAAAAAAAAAAAGCTTCAGAAAATCTTTGTAAATAAAAACAACCACAGAGGAAAGCTCTCAAGCTTGTTTCCTGCCTGGTAGATTAAAGAGATAAAGGGATTGTTTTTCCTATGCATAGAGCATTCAATCATGCAATATTGTGTTTCATTACCAAAGAATGAAATACAGGCCATGCACAGATGTACAGGATGTAATATGAGACTGTTAACGATAAAGAGGCTGAGTTTTAATCAAACAGTTATTACTATAAGATGATATATAAGATAGAATATTCATTAAGTCTAAAAATATTCTCATCTGGCATTTGAAATTCAGTAGCGTTGACCCTATTTTGATGAGGGAATTCTGAACTGGGACACTATCACAAGGGTCTGCCTGTCTGCAATTGTCTCCTTTATCCAAGATGGGAACAATTTAATTAATTTTAAAGTGATTTTAATTCTGTATTATTGTACTGTTTTTTATAGGCTGTTCACCGCCCCGAGTCCTTCGGGAGAGGGGCGGTATAGAAATTTAATAAAATTAAAAAATAAATTAACATCTGGTGTAAATTTCTCTCAAACAAATCTTGCTCCTGTGGGGGGCACCTCTATGAAGCCCTAGGGCAGGAGTAGGGAATGGTGGCCCTTTTATGACTTGTGGACTTCAATTCCAGACTTCTGGCTGTTGAAGTTCACAAGTCATTAAAGGGTCATCCTTCTCCACCTCTGTCCTAGACTAAGAATTTGTTTGAGAAGATAACAATTGTGAAGAATTGTAGAGGGGCACTTGTAAAGTGCTGCGTATGGATTACTCTTTTAATTTAGAAAAATGGAAATTTGGGGTAGAATAGAACTTTAACCAAGCTGCTGTACATTTTATCTAAAAGGTTTTAAGCTTCAGCAGGAAAACAAAAATCTGCTGACATTAACATTTCAGTTAATCACTTGCCAGCATTTCAAATACTCTTCTTTTATGTACCTATCCCTTTTTAATAAATCCCAAATTGATTCTTTCTCTCCAATCGGGCAATATGAATTATAATCCTAATTATATTGTCAAGACAGAGGAATGCTCCCAGAAAGGTTAAAGGAAGAATTGTTATTTAACATCTTGGTGCTGATTTGGTGACCTCTCTCTTTAGTTTCTGCTTGAGGCAGGCCGTTTATCAGGAGTAAAAAAGAAGCCATTTTGTCAGGAAAGGTCAGTGACACAAGACTGCCATATTTCAAGTGCCTGGAGTGAAAGAATTAATCCATTTCTTAGTTAGAATGCATTAGCCCTTTTAATTAAATGGAATTACATTAAATTAATTAAATTAAGTTAGATTAGGTTAGAATTCTTTATTGGCCAAGTGTTGATTGGACACACAAGGAATTTGTCTTTGATGCATATGCTCTCAGTACATAAAAAGAAAGGTACATTCATCAAGAATCATAAGATACAACACTTAATGATAGTTTGTGCATTAAATGCACAAACTCTTTGAAATCCAGAACTAATTCAGTCATTATCCAACTCATATTATCACTATTCCACCAGGTTATGTCTCATTGCCTTTTCATAAGGTAAACATTACTGCACGGAAAGTCTGACTGGAAAGAGTTATTACTGTACAACTACTGTAACATAAGCCCACATTTCAAAACTAACACATTTGATTTGTGTTATATTTAACACCTTCAGAAGAGCCTTTGCAACTGGTCGCTCCACAATTAGTCAAAGGCAATTTTCATATTAGCTTCTGCTGATATGAACTCTGGCTCTTTACAGTCTTAGTGACAGTTACTCATACCCTCCTCACCATAAGCCTGCATCACCATAACACACTAATGCCCAGAAAATGCAGCAGCCCACCTGCCTGGAAATCAGAAAATATTGTACAGTTCTTGCACCAAAAACTTACATCTCAAGACCCACCAATCTGAATTGCTTCATATTTAGCATCTATAGAAAAGCTTTTGCAACAAATATTTCCAGAATTAGTCAGTTTCCATACCAGCTTCTGCCAAGATGCATCAGCTTCAGCCACAACGTTTTACTACTAACACAAAATCACAACATACTTCAGTATCCAGAAATTGCAGCAGCCTGGTAAGAGCTGCTTCAGTGATTTGCTACTACTGGTAGTTTAATGAGCAATGTACCCAAGATTGATAAAGTTGTATTTAAAAAAAATAATCAAAATGTAAAATAAAATTCTACGTGTTGGTTTTAACCTGTGAAGCCTTTTACAATTTACATGGCTTGGCTCCCATTTACCAATGAGGCTGTTACCTTCAAATTGAACCTGTTTGTCCTATGCATTTGGGATGGGAGAGGAAGCCTGGAATGTATTTCCTTTCCCGACAGGACGTGGCTATGAAGTGAGAGCAGAAACAGGTCTTGTCAGTGATGGAACAGCATTCCCCCAAGAGGAGGTCAGATCGGCCCTGCAGACTTTATCTTTTAGGAAGGCAATGAAGTCTGCTTTGTGACAGGAAATGAAAAATGAAATTTTTAGTCTTTTTATTTCTGAATCAAAATGACATTTCACTCTTTATTTTATTTTAAAATGTGAATTTATGGAAGAATATTATAGTTTTGTGGGGCTTACCAGTTCTTTTTTTTATGGTGGTTAACTGTTTTTGTTTGATTTGTGTAGTTTTATGATTGTGAAGCATCTTTTATAGTACCACTATTTGACTATGGTGAGATATAAATTATGGAACAACAACAAAAAAGAACCTATTTGCATAGAATCAAGAAAGTCTCATATTTTCAATAGTTTACTAAAAGTCCTGCAAACTAGGAAGATGAGAAAGAACTTTTCTAGAAAGCATAGAATTCATGTAAGAGTTATAGAAATGGTACTTCTATTCCCTCTTTTTACAAGCACCCATTTCCCTACTACCCCTCATGTATGACAATAACATTATACAGAAAGTAGTGTCTTGCTCACAATCAGCTAGTTTCAAAAACACAACCAACCATGTAGATTTCAAACAGCTGGCAAATTAAATATAAAAATGTATGTTCTTATAGAAACTTATTACTTTATATAATATTACTAGCCTTAAGTGCCATGTGCAAAAAGGCAGGAAACAAATTTTAACACAAGGTAGCAAATCATAGCCCCTCCTCCAATGCTGATGGAAATTCTTCATTTGCCAGATAAAGCCTTCAGACGTCCCCAAATCTCCACTTGAAAATCAACATTTCAAAATCCATGGCTGCTATTGGCTAATAAAGGATTATTAGGCCCATCTAGCCCACCTTGTTAGCATCAGGTCATTTTGTATGTCAAGATGAAATCAGGGTAATCTAAATTGGTGAGTCAAAGAAGCCTAGAGGTTAGTTATGGTCCAACTGTGGCAGAAAGCAATAATGCACATATGTTTTATTGGACAGCTGACAGACTCTTCCATCTCCAACATAAAGCACCCATCTCTATTTTAAAAGAACATAATAAAAAAGAACATAAAGCATCCATCTTTTGACAGAGGATGCCTTTGCTGTTAAATTGATAAGAGACAATATCAGTCACTGAAGGAAAATTAGTTACTCACACAAGAAAATTGGAGAAAATGTACTATTTTTCCTGACACTTTGGCAGTGGATATAGCTGTGCTGATAAATCCTGTTTCAAGGATTCTCTCTTTTCTGTAATTGAGGATCTAGAACCTTCTCTATGCAGATACCACTGCATAATATACAGGGTGAACTTTGGTTACTGAAACATGGGGGAGCCATTTTCATCTCTTTAGAATCTCATTTCTGTCATGTGGAAATCAAATGATATAACACAATGATAATCTGTGGTCAGTTGAACATGGAAGACTCAAATACACTATGGAATCCTAGGGGATGGTACAACCTTGTGGTTACTACACCTTGTGGATACTACAAGCCAGATAGCACTTATCAGAACTTACCATTTTGTCCAGAAAGATCACCAAATCCTGAGGTAAATAAGCAAAAACATAAAAAGTCAGACACTGATGCCTCAAGCCATCACATTTTTGAGAAAAACCCTCTTATTTTGTCTTCCACAGCTTAGTCCATCCTAGGTCAGCCCAAGCAGATATAGACTGAGAGCAGCAGGAACACAACATCATACATGTTCTCAATGCTATTTGCACTCCATCAGCCATAATAGTGCACTTTGGGCATGCAGCCAATTCAATCTAACTAGGGTAAACACTGTATCTTACTCACTCAAAACCTGAAATACCATCAGTATATGGAATGAAATTTTCCTATGTCTCCCATTGGTCACCTTCTGAATCATACTCCACGGTGTTTTGACAGAAGCGTGGATGTTTTCCAAGTTGAAGTTTAGTTTTTCTATTTCCTAGGTCTAGATGGGTTCAGGGTAGGTGGGGACACTTTTTCAGTAGAAACTTGAATCTTTTACTAACTCTTTTTTTCCAAATGCAATTGCTCCCTGCCCTGTCCTTGTCTGCATGGAGAAAAAGACTCTTCCTAATGATGGACTTCCCTCAATGATGGAATGAAACTTCCTTCTGGGCTATAGAATGCCAGGTACTGTATAAAAGCAATATACATTCTTGGATACTTTTAGATTCTTGGATACTGATTCGACAGAAAGCAGATAGATAATTATACGTATAAGCATCGCATCTCCTGCCTTGCCTATCAAATGGCTAAATTGCCCTTGCAACCAAAAGTATAATACAGGAATCTAACTGTTAGAATGCTGCCCATGAACGTTGTGTTCCATAACCATAATTATAACCCTAAAAATTCTCACACAAATCACCACACTTATTTAAAATGTTCAGGAAGTCGATGTTTTAGAGCTGGATGAACTAACAGTTCTCAAATGTGGATTTTTTTTTAGTAGAATTGAAAAAGTGACTTAAGGAAATTACTCTTATTCAACTTTAAACAGCTTTGGTAATATGGAGGAGAAAAAGCTGGCCAAGCTACAATTCCTGTAGTATAAATTACTAAGAATCCATGTGATGTGATATATTTACCTAGGAAAAAGCAGTAACTTTTTTATTTTATAATCCTCAATTCCTACAAAATAAATGGGCTATGATATATACATGAAGTAGAAAAGTATCCTGAAAGTTCTATCGATTTTTTTCATTCCCATACTTGCTGTTATTGCTGGAAATCCCACGTCCTGCTAGAATTTGTGCTAAATTACCAAAGCCTTAGTTTGCTCTGCTTTTGTCTCTAGAACTCATTGAAAATGCACTAGATTTTTTACTACAATAACAAAAGTACTGCTGCCATTAAATAATTACAATAGCAGCAGCAGCATATATCTTCTTGCTGATCCAACGTAGCCTTATAAGAAGTATGAAATGGTCTGGTTGCTACATTAAACCTCTTCAGGCTGAGTCAGATCGGCATACAAATGCTATTCTTTCCTCTCTGTTGTGTACAGATAGACCTCAACCCACAACCATCCATTTAGCAGCAACCATTCAAAGTTATGACAAACTGAATGAATGGTGATTACAGTTGGATCTCGAAGTTCTGCTGTCTCAGAATCCCCATGCTTTACCACTGCATTGCTTAGTGATGGAAAAACAGGTCCCCCAATTGCTATCGTCTTGCATGTAAAAAACTAAGCTATGAGTTATACATGGAAGTTATACATTTAAAGAGTATCACATCAGTCATATTCCCATGGCTTTGTTCACTACTGAATACTCAATTGCCTGAATATAGTTCTTGCTTACTGATGGTAACGGGACCAGCAACTCCATTGTTAGGCAACATGGTTGTAAGGTGTGACATTATGTGACTGTGTTGGCTCATAACAGGCAGTTCCAGCAATCCCAGTTGCTATCAATAGGTAAATCTCACGTGATCTCAGCTTCCTGAAGTCATGTGATCACCTTTTGTAACCTCCTCCTACTAGCTTTTCCATTAATTTTGCACATTGGAATACAGCAGTGAAGATGATAACTGACATCATGTATCTGTGAAGATGCTGATATGCTGCAATACAAGGATTATAAACTCCCCTCAAGCAATGCCATTTTAACTTCTGATGGTTGCTGAACAACCATTTGTGGGGCCTACCTGTTGACTTTCTTTGGCTTAAATATTTCTTTTAACTGTTTTACATATTTATATATGATAAATGCTGTTGAGTGTATCTCAGTCACTACAAGTAAAGGATATATTATTAAGATCATGACCTACCTTACAAATTTCTTCCTGAGAATATGCTTCTATATCTGCAACAAAAACAGGCATTATTAAAGCTACTATGGGCCCACAAATTGATTTTAAAATGCAAAACTTGCCATGGGTTCTTCATGTGTGTAATGTCCCTCTAAAATCTTCCAAATTAACACTCCAGGTGGGCCTGCTTTTGTAGACTGCATAAAGAAGAGAAGTTACTTTCATACAGGACTATAGGAAGGGTATTCTGTATGGTAGAATAGAAGTTTGTTGAATCAAGATTAGGGAAAACCAATTTCAAATATTCACTATGCCAGTAACAATAGCACTTAGACTTATATATCAATTCAAATCTTTATTGTCAATGCACAACATGTGTGCAATGAATTTGAATATACTGCTTCACAGTGTTTTACAGCCCTCTTTTAAGTGGTCTATAGAGTCAGCATATTGCCAACAATCTGGGTTCTCATTTTACCCACCTCGGAAGGATGGAAGACTGAGTCAACCTTGAGCTGGTGAAAATTGAACTGCCGAACTGCAGCCAGCAGAAGTAGCTTGCAGTACTGCATTCTAACCATTGCGCCACCATGGCTAATGTTTTTCCACAGAGTGGAAAAACAAAAGTTTTGTCCTACTCAGGATATGAGCAACACCCAAGAAGCATTTCAATTTCTTAGTTGTACTGGCAGAAGGCAATGATCCATCCACCAGTCAGCAAATCTAGACTTTTCTTGGAACTCATCACTCTTGGAATTGCCATTACTTTGATATACCTCGCTCTCCTGTCCATCCAAAAATCTACATGCATGAGCACTTATGTCCCATGATAACTTAGAAAGGAAGAAGGAAAATTACAGACTCCGGCAAAATAGAAATGCCAATCTCACTACTGAAGTTAGAAGTTTCAGCCAGCAGGACATTGCCACCAAAATATAGAATAAAATCAAACTGAACTTTCCAACAACAGAGCAAACATATTGAGCGTTTAAATTTCACCTTATCTCTGGGCTATTGAACAGAACCCTGGTTTGGAATATTGCACCCTGAAGCTCTTGAGACTACAGTATTATTGCTAGAATCTAATTCCTTTTGGGATCATGGATCTTGCATAATGTTGACACAACATTTTCCCTCAGGATATGATATGCACTCAGAAGAAACTCTGAACATAATCAGTTAAGGAAGAAAAGCAGGGGAGAAATGAAGAAGCAAGCTATTCTTGTACTTCTAACAAGCTTTGAAGGATTTATGTCTGCTCTCTGCATCCCTAGTAGCCACCAGAATCCATAAGTATTCCTTACTGTCCCCTGTGCAGGGCAATTTAATGTATTTTTTTTCCACTCAGGGCTCAGCTGCGTCAACCTTCCATTTTAATCTCCCACAATATCCTTTACATGTCATCACTCTGACAGTATGGAAAATAAAATGACAACAATCTGATTGGAACATTGTTGTTGCTTGCTACTGCTGCTGAGACTGTCCATGACCAGAAGTCAGGGGCACTGTGCCTAGAAAATCCTGGAGCAATTTTACATCCAAAAGCAAGAAGGACTCTTACAATTTGAAATGTGAAATATAAATATAATCTGATTCTAGATTTTTCTGCAAACAATATAAAAAGAAAAATTAACTACATCTCAATTGTTTGATTGCTACTGGGACTTGTTAATGACAACACAGTTGCGTGCCCACACATAGTCAGAGTAAATAATACTTGACGTTTCAATAACAAGATGATTACAAATCGAAATACGATGAGAAAAAGGTCATGTTTATTTATAAGCTCTTCCGAGCTGTGTTGGACAACAAAGTGGCACACATATATATATAAAATGCAGGTAAATCAGTGAAATCATGTATACGTAGGTAAATCAGTAAAATCATTTTTAAAAATCATGTTCAAGTGCAGTGATTTTGGGTTTTGTTGTCTGATATATCAAAAATGGCAGAATGGAGCAACAAGCTTTTATAGCTAGCATTATGCCAAACATTCAGATAGTTGCTTCATTCTACTTTATGCCATGTGGCCTAACATTTGCAGAAACTATCAAACTCAAGGCCTGGGGGCCAGATCTGTCCTGCGAGGTGCTTAGATCTGGCCTGCAGGACCACCCTGGAAATAGCAAAGGACCGGCCAGCGGTGCATCTGGCCCTCCCGAACTCCATTTTCACTGGGAGAAGGTTGCAGGGCACCGCCACAATCGAAAATGGAGCTCGGGAGCCCGTTTTCCCTGGCAGAGCTCTTGGGCCCCACAGGCACCTCCAAGACGAGTGATGTTGAGCTGGCCACGCCCCCTGGCCACGCCCCTCCAAGGTCAAACACAACCCTGATGCGGCCCTCAATGAAATCAAATTTGACACCACTGCTCTGCATAGTGCTATCCTTGTAGGCTATTCAAAGCTTCTGTTAGTTTAAAATGCGGTGACACAAGTAGAAATAGGCTTAGTTTGCCTCTATGACAGCTCTACTATGGGTGTATTGACTGTCACCTGGCCTCTGAGTGCAATTCAAGAAGCTTTGTTTGTCTTGGGCTCTCGACAGTCAAGGCTGTTATTTTGGGAAAAGATTCCAGTCTTATGCAGGTAGTCCTCAATTTACAAGAGTAAGTGACCATTCAAAGTTATAATGGCACTGGAAAAAGTGACTTATGACTGTTTTTCCACACTTATGACAGTTGTAGCATCCCCTTGGGCAGGTGATCAAAATTCAGATGCTTGGCAACAGACTCATATTTATGACAGCTGCAGTGTCCCAAAGGTCATGTGATCACTTTTTGCGAACTTCTGACAGTCAGTAGGGATTCACTTAACTGTGTTACTAACTTAACATCTGCAGTGAATCACTTATCAGCTACGACAGGAAAATAGGACAAAACTCACTTAATAACTGTCTCACTTAGCAACAGAAGTTTTGGGCTCAATTGTGTTCAATGTGTGTGTGTGTGTGTGTGT
>JAEANM010008304.1:0-17101 GCA_017656035.1 Myanophis thanlyinensis | reverse complement strand
CTTACACGGGAAAAGACCCGAAAAGACCTAGACCTGCATATAGATTATATATACACACACACACACATTATTCCACCAGAATGTACACATTGTACGTTGCACTGTCACTGTGAGTCTGTTATAGTAAGTCTAGTCTTGGTGTTATGTGGCACTTAGAAGTTGGACAGCCCATGACTTTTGGTTTTGGTTGTTTTAACACATGTGCCTCAGTGGCTGTCTTTGATTCCTACTCACAAGCCTGGTCACAGCCTCAATTTTTTGTCTGTCCTGGGGGAAAAGATCCACAAACAAGCATCACAGAACTACCGTACTGTTATCAGAACTGTTCTATTAGTTATTTTTTTTCCCTTCTGTGTAGATGGGGACTTCAATTTTTCATTCAGCCCATAAATGGAAGCCAACCGATTCTAGGAAGCCCTGAGAGGTATGTTTTTGAAGCAGGATGGCTGCCCTAACAGCAGCCAGTCCAAAGTCCACTGAAGGGGCTTCATAATTTGACTTCTAAAAGCCATCTTCCCCATGTTGAGGTTCGCAGCAGGTAGGAGGTTTGATTAAGAATGTTATATAAGTGGGAACAATGATGACATTACCATAAGATCAATGCAGCGACAATCACAAAGGAAGAACATAGAGACTGAATGAAACTGTTGGAAAGGATTAATCGCAGGCTTGAAATCAATAGTCATCATTATGCTGTTCATACTAAATTATATTTCTTCTCTGTGAACTTGAGCTCGCATACTTTTCCAGTAGCTCTGGAAAATCAAGGCTGGAAATAAAAGAACAAATTGAAAGCCAATCCTGACAAGAGCTTTGGGAGAATTCTCTATTCTAGTGAACCAGCACTCGTCCAAAAGGATTGTATTTATTGTCTTGGGGATCCCTCTGGATCCAGTACTGATTCTGGGTAACTACTGAATATCGATCAACTGAGAAATTGAGTCCCAACCTGGATTAAAGAACCTAGAGATTTGTGAGCTGATCTAGTAAACTTTGGAAATTGTGCAGAAATTGCAACACAGAATAACAGAGTAGGAAAGGACCCTAGAGGTCTTCAAGTCCAACCCCTTGCTCTATACCCATGTTGGCAAACCTATGCCACGTGTGCCGGAAGTGGAATGCGGAGCCATTTCTCCAGGCATGCTAGCTGTCGCCCCAACCCAACTACTGCGCATGTACGCACGCAACTCCCCTCGCAACTCCCGCATGACTGTGCATGCACACGCTCACATCTGGTACTTGGTGCCGAAAAGGTTTTCCACCACTCCTCTATACCATTTCAGAGAAATGGTTGTCCAATCTATTCTTAAAAACTTCCAGTGTCGGAGCATCTACAACTTCTGGAGGCAAGTTATTCCATTGATTAATTGTTCTAACTGTCAGGAAATTTCTCCTTAGTTCTAGGTTGCTTCTCTCCATGATTAGTTTCCATTCATTGCTGCTTCTGCTTTCAGGTGCTTTAGAGAATAAGTGGACCCATGCTTCCTTATGACAACCCTTTAGATATTGGAACACTGCTATCATGTCACCTCTAATCCTTATTTTCATTAAACGAGACATACCCAATTCCAACAACTGTTTTTTATATGTTTTAGTCTCTAGTCCCCTAATGAACTTCGTTGCTCTTCTCTGGACTCTTTCTAGAGTCTCAACATCTTATTTATAAGGTGGCAACCACTGGAAGCAGTATTTCAAGTGTGGTCTTATGGAGGCATTATAAAGTGGTATTAACACTTCATGTGATCTTGATTGTAGATGTAGAAGCATGAGTAGTAAGTGATGCCTCCTAACGGTGTTAGATAGGCATCATATGAAATAACTTCGCTGGCTACTGGTTGCTTTCTGAACCCTGTTCAAGGTGTTCATAGTGCAATATAAAACTCTGCATGGCTGAGAATCAAGCTATTAAAGAAACTGCCCCCCCCCCCCCAATATTGCTTTCTGCAGAACCCATAATATAGAGCAAACTAACATTAGAGTTAAAGCTTATCGTAATATAGAAATATACTACCCCTGAAAATAAGACCGGGTCTTACATTAATTTCTGCCCCAAAAGACACATTAGGGTTTATTTTCTGGTTAGGTCTTATTTTCAGGGAAATACAGTACTAAATGCATCTGCCTGACTGACAATCTGTACTGGAGCTTATTTTTGGGCTATGGCTTTATATTATGAGCAAAAATCATGAAAAATCATGCTACAGCTTATTTTCTGGTTGGGTTTTATTTTCAGGAAAACATGGCCGTTTCCACAGACCTTTTAAATTTAACACATTTCATTCTTTAAAAATATGCAATTTTAATAATGTTTTAAAAAATTGTTTTAATTATCTTTATTGTTTTAAACATATCACTGAAAGTCTGCCTGGGGCTGTTAAGGGAATGGGCAACATAAAGATTCTCTAAATAAATATTTAGTAGCTGCTATTTCAATTTTTTAAATTCCTATTAGAGAATTATTTTTCGGTTCCAAATTTTCAAACGTATTTCAGAATACGTAACAAGAAGTCTAGAAAACAAAAAACTGTTTAGGAGATCACAAACATGGAGATCTCCTTTACAAGCATTTCAATCTTTTCATATATAACCATCTCCCACATAATGTGGAACAGTGCTGCTGCTTCTGCTGAGAAAGGAAGCCAGAATGTAAGCAAAGCTTCATTTTATTCATATTTTAAAAGCAGCAATCAAAGAGTATAAAAATACAAGTAGTAGAAAAATAAGCAAACTTCAACTGCTCTTTCTTGCTAGCTAACACACAATTCATAAAACCATTTCACTAAGCCCAGCTCATTAAACAGGTTTTCTTTAGAGATTTTACATGGGAAGCACTGGGGAAATAAAGTCCTTTAAAAAAAAAACCTGGAGCTCTCTGAAATAGTCATAAGTGAAATCTGCCTCTTTAACTATTTGTTTACATGCATACACACTTTCTCCTTCAAAAGTCACTAGGCAACTGCTTTTAACGAACACTTCTTAGATGTTTCTGAACTAAAAGCCATTCTATTTAAGATGGCTTTTCTTGTGTAACCAAGTATTTTTCTGGATCTTGCAGGAGATTTTCCTCAAGCACCATGCAGTGTATGTAGGTGTAATAGCAAGGGGAACTAACCCTCCGCTAAGAGGTACATTCTAAAAAATAATAAAGGAAAAAGGGAAGGAAGATAATTACAGAACAATAGAGACTAGCACTGCCTTTTGCAAATGTTTAATAACAGAAATAAAATGAGGCAGATGCAATGCAAGATATTTGGAGATATGGAAATTTGAAGAGACCAACCCTAATGATAAAATAATCCACTAAAATCACGGTTAAGCAAATAAAAGTAGTGGGGAGGGGATTGCCTACATTTCTGTGGCATTTCATGGCAGAAGAATTATTTATTAGTTTTATACTGGCAACTGGACATGAGGAAAATCAGCTCCATTTCAAATTGTACTTTTTAGTCCCTCATGGATGGTTATACTGATAATGTAAACAAACATAAACAGAAGTTAATAATTAAATTTCAATCCTTCCATGCTATGAGCAACATTTAGAAAAACTTCATTCCAATTCAACTTTGTTTCCAATAGCTGCTCATAAGGCTAAAAAAGCAAAGTAGAAGAAAAATAACTCACTGCTAAAGCATCCACATTTCTGTCCTTAACACTGCCTATAAAATATATATAGAGAGATATAAATATTAATTGTGAATGCTAGATGCAAGCCACTCTTAGCTCTGTTTGTACCCTGCAGTTGTCTTGTTTGAAATTAAATTTATTACCATCTGGGACATGAAACCCTTGTCGCAAGACAGGCATGCACAGATTTGATTTCTAAAAGTACTATCACTAAAGAAAAATATGGTATTTGCTCTGCAACAGTCTGCTATGAATATTTTAGATGACACATAAAATATGAAGCATTCACTATTCAAATATAATAAATCAAGATGAAGCATGAGGTGAATAACAATCAAGAATAAAGATGTAGGTTTGATCTCAGGGTAACAGTCATTAGAGGAATGGTTCTCTCAAGAAAGGCCCACTGATTTTAGTTTAAGGCATGCTGGCTCAGGAATTCTGGGAGTTGAAGTCCACGAGTCATGAAGGAGCCATTATTGCCCACCCCTGGTTTAAGGTAAGCAAGTGTTATAATAAGATGCCTTATACTATCTCGAACTATGAGGCCATCCAGCCTAATATTAAAGATGCACTAAGGAAAGCAGTTCCCCATGATCTCCAACTGATTTCAGAATTACTTTGGGGAGATCAGATGAAGAGATGCTATCTAGGGAATGGTCAGATGAGAGAGAGCAGAGCCCACAGCTTCAGAGTGGGTGCAGCAAGAGACTTAGGAGGGACCCTCTCTAAGTTATTGGGTTGTAAAGATGACAGATGTTCAGGTAGTCCCCAATTTACACCACAATTGAGCCACAAGTTTATGTTGCTTAGCAAGATGTCAGCCCTGAAGCCATTTTGGGAACATCTTCAGGGCTGCCACAGCGAGGCCATTCAGAACTGTGGGAACGTGGCCAAGTGGGGAGATAGAGGTAGCCAAAGATAGAGATAGATGTAGCCATGTAGCCAAAATGACATTGTTTCCCGTGGGAGCCAAGGATGTCTTCACTAGTTATTTGGAAGGTGTGGACTAAAGCCATCCAGAGAGGGACCGTGACCAGATTGGATCATGTGACCTGGGGACAAAACTCTGGGTTTTGATATGGATGGGCAAAAACCTTGGGTCCTTCAGAGTCTGGTTTTCCAGATGTTCCAATATGACATTCCTAACAAATTCTTACTTTGAGGACACGCCAGGCTTCTGAGTTTTGATTGCATTGAACTTGTTGCTTGAAACCCTGACACTAGACAGTTGTTAAGTGAGTTTTGCCCCATTTTACGACGTTTCACGCCACCATTAACTGAATCACTACAGTTCTTAAGTTACTAACACAGTTGTTAAATGGCTTCCCCGTTGATTTTGCTTGTCAAAGTTACGAAAGGTGATCACATGCCTTGGGACACTGCAATAGTCATAAATATGAGTCATTTGCCAAGACTCTGAATTTTGAACATGTGACCATGGGGATGCTGCAAAACGGTTGTGTGAAAAATGGTCCTAAGCTACTTTTTTTCAGTGCCGTTTTATCCTTGAACGGCCACTAAACAAACTGTTGTAAATCAAGATACTACTTGCATTGTACTTTCAGACTTGCAAGATTCTATTTAAAATATAATTATGGAGTCCTTGATGCTCTCCCAGATTTGTTGTTTACTTGCAGACATTTCATTGCCTAACTGGAGTAGTGAACTATTATTGGTAGTAAATGTGGGGTTAATGTGTTTGTTCCCTGTTTATATATGTAGCTTGCCCTGCCAGTGTTGATGGAGGTGTGCTTTTCTCATTGGTAGCTTCTTAATTAGGGTATTGTTTTCTGCTTGACTGGCTGAGGTTAATCCCTGCTTATCAGGGTTTTGACTGCTGGAGAGGATGTGCTCCCCTCTTACTTTTTAAACTGTCTCTTTTGAATGGTGTGTGAATGTGGTTTATCTCCATGTATTCATTGATGACTAAGTAGAATTAGCTTATCTGGTTGTGTTTCTTCTCTGCTCTACCTGATAAGGCTTACATCCTTGAGAAAAGAGATGCAAAGAAGGAAACCTGTGCATGCAGTTGCATGTCAGATGCTTAATCTAGTGATTAAGAAGACAAATATAAGAAGAAAAGGTAACAAAGGGAGTATAGGTAATCGGTAATCGGTAATCGGTAAACCTTGTTTAATGAATGTTTCACTTAGCAACTGTCCACAGTTACAATGGTGATGAAAAAGTAACTACAACCAATCCTTGCATTCATAATTTTCACAGGTATGTAAAGCAAAAGAAAGACAAAATAAGATTATATGCACAGTCACAGTTTCATTTAGCCGCTTTGCTTAACACCAAGTTGCTAGGCCCAATTATGATTGCTAAACAAGAACTATTATAATCATTTAATACACAAAAGATGATGCTCTACCAGAAAGCATATTTTTTTAATCAGTTTCCAGAGTCCGTACTATGAGAAATTAGTTAGCTAATTAATCCCAAATGTTCCTTGAGAAGGAATCCTGGCATTGCAACCTTGCAGTGTAGTACGGTTGGAAGATTTTATGAGAACATAAATACCAGAATAAAGGAACATGTACAGCATACCTCTACAATCCCACTGCTTTTTAATTTACTGCAATGAGGAAAAACAAATAACCATGACATATGAGGATACAGATTTTTCTTTTACTTAACTTTTTCAACAAGGTTTTTGTTTCCAGAGTCTTCATGACAGGTTTCAAGAGTTGTCTGTCAAGACCTTTCTTTAGTTTGTAAAATTAGTCTTGACAAATTAGTTTTGCCTGAATCAGTTCTTGCAATTTTCTTGGTAAGATTTTTAAAAATGGCTTACCTTTGCTTCCTTCCTAGGGCTAAAAGAGTGACTGGCCAAGATCAGCCAGCTAGCTTTGTGCCAAAGGTAAGACTAGAAATCACCGTTCCCCATTTTTAGCCTACTTCTTAACCACTACACTATCTGGCTCTCTTTTAAAGGCTATTAAAGAAAACAAACATGTATAGTTTGAGAGGTAAAATAATTTATTTTCAAAAATATTGGGGCAATATTTACCTGAGGCAGATATAGAGATGTAATAACTTTTACACATTACAATAAAAATTCCCTTACTGTTTAGTCTGGCATTATAAATATTTATCCCACACTTCTTCAGGAACGATCACTTTGTGATAAATTCTCATTTTTAGTGTCTTAATGGTTTTCCTAGAAAATGTATAACCTGAAACACAATTACTGCATTTGTGAGCAACCTAGCCTATAAAAAGGATGTTAAATCAGTCCATTGTTGTCTGTGATGTTTTCCCAAAAACATTTTCCATTCCTGACATTTTAGGTGGTTTATTTTTATCTTACACATTTATTACCCTAACGCTCATATTTATAATAATGCTTCAGTAATAACATGGGCTGGTATTTTTTGGCTCAACTCACAACATACAATATTTCCAAAAGAATTTTTTCAGGGATAAAAGTAAAAAGATTTACCTGAGTTCAGAAACTATTTATTTATCAGATTTTGTTTAAACATACATTATTCAACGAAGCTTTTAAAATATGCTTAACAAAGGTACATATATTTCATGTTAAGTATGTTTAATATTTCTATCAAGAAAGAAATGTGTATAAAAGTAATTAGGCCACTCTATGCAGCGATAAATAAAAAATGGAAACCAAATGTTAATATTTTAAGTTATTCTACTTTTCTTTTTAAACAATGCTCTTTCACACATTTCATATTCTTTTTATAAATAGAATATACTGTAAAACAATATAGGAAATAGAAGAGTCAGTTTGGTATAGTGGTGAAAGTCCCTGCCTAAAAAGCAGGAAACTGAGTTCTAATCCTGCCTTACTCACAAAAACCTTTCTGGTGATTTTAGGCCACTATACCTAAAGGTCCAGTATACCTCACAAGGCTGTTGTTGTCAGGAAAATAGGAGGAATATTAGGTATGTGTGCTGCCTTGAGCTGATGTGTATGTATGTATTAAATGTAACCTTCTATATACAGTCACGCACACACGCTCACAAAATGCATGATTTCCTTATAGTGTAACAGTGAATTCAAAATGTGTTTTTTTTTCATATTGTAAAACCATCATCTACTTTAGAGAATGTTATTCCTTAGTTTAAACCATTTAATATAGGCCACATCACAATCCTTTTGGCTTTCTTTAGTATTGCTATTCCTTTTAAATAGATAAAATAAATATTTTGCCTATTTAAATGTTAAAATTTAAACGCAAAAAATGTATAAATGTTAAAAGACTGATTAAAAACATGGATTGGATTTACACACTGGGCTCTGCTTTAATTTCCTAACAAATCACAATATGGCTTAGTGCAATGTGTGAACCCTGCTTTCCACTTTCAGTGCTGCCAAGAAAGAAATAAGACCCCGTATGTTTATATACCTTGTGCAATTCAACGTTTTTTTTAGGCCACAACCCAAGGGCAAGTAGTTATTATAGGGTTAGTTCATGGTTAATAAGAATCTAGTGAGCATCTTACAACAATATAAATACCACCATCTCAATTCATAACCTAAATAATCCTCAACTTACAATGACAATTGGAACTGGAGCTTCCATGCTCCATCACTAAACAATGTAATTTTCAAGTGAGTTGTGTTCAATTTTGCAACCTCTTTTGCCAGGGTCATTAAGTATTAAGTCATTAACCCTTGGTTGCTAAATAAACCCAGCTTTCCCTATTGACATTTGTTTTTGGAATCCCCCTGAGAAGGTTGCAAATGGTGATCTATGACCCCAAGATGCTTCCATTATCACAAGTATGGTACATGCCACTTACCAAGTGAATTTTGATCACACAAATCCAGAGTCAATTTTTTCAGTGCCATCATAACTTTGAAATGGTCATTAAACGGTTGGTTGTAAGGTGAAGACTATATGCACTTTCCTGGAGTTTTCCACATTTATAGCAATTGGTGTTCTGATGCAAAGAAAATTAAGCAGTATAGGAAGAAAAACAGAATCCTTAAGCAGATAGCTGTTTTGGTTTCAGTAAAGATAACACAATAAGAAGGGACTTTGAAGTGTTGGACATAAAGGTAAAGGTTCCCCCTCACACATACATGCTAGTTGTTTCTGACTCTATGGGGCGGTGCTCATCTCAGTTTCTAAGCTGAAAAGCCAGCACTGTCTGATGATGATTCCATGGTCATGTGGCCGGCATGATTAAACGCCAAAGGCACACAGAGTGCTGTTACCTTCCCACCAAGGTGGTCCCTATTTTTCTACTTGCATTTTTTACATGCTTTCAAACTGCTAGGCTGGCAGAAGCTGGGGCAAGTAACAGAAACTCACCCTGTTATGTGATGCTAGGGATTTGGACTGCCGAACTGCCAACCCAACCCTTCTGATTGACAAGCTCAGTGTCTTAGTCACCACACCCCTTATTGGACATTAGAGGGAACCAAATAAAACTAAAACTTACTTAAAGAAGAAAAATATTCAGATTAGACATGCTAATGAAAAATGGAACAATATAACAGGGGATGCTTTTATGGAGATTTGAGTCTTATGAACTGAGAAATTAATTTTAAGAATATCTAACATCAGTATCAATAACTAACATTTCCCATCAAGTGGGAAAACTGTATTACAGAAGTTACACCAGATAAAACTAAATGTTGATTTGAATGTGGATTTAAATATGACAAGCTATAAGAATTATATGCAAAAAATATATACACTGAATATACAAGTGAAAATGATTAATGTCTTGACACCTGAAAAGGACATACAAGTATTATTAATTCAGAAGAATGATATAGATATTTTTAACTGAATTTACAAAAGAGCTCTGTCAAAACTTTGGAAGATTTGCCAAGACATGACAAAGAGAAAATAAAAACAAATCAGGATTGAGGACATTACTTTAAAAAATTAAAACCGAAGATCATTCAAAGTATAGGAAAGGAATTCAGAGTGGTCTTATTTGAGCAAGCTTAAAATAGTCATGCAGTTATCTTTGGAAGCATTTAATAGATTTTTGTCAATTAGGAATGAATGATAAGATTTTAAGACTTTGTTAATAGTTAAGAGATGAGAACTGGGAATAAATGTGCATCTGTTCTATCTTAAGAAATGGTGATAATTTAGTAGAATTGTTTGATTAGTTTTTACTTTTCCAATTGTAATCATAATACAATTATTTGAAAAAAATAAAATGTTCTCTGAAACATTTCACCAAGAAATGTTGGCTTCACCAAGACACTGCAAATGTTACACTTTTTTCAGTAAACGGGAGAGAAATCTTGAGAACAAACAAACCGATGGGAGCCATTTTGCATGTTGTCATCACCTATTTTAACTGTGAATGCAGTACACAGGTGTTTGCAAACATGTGTGTAAGAAATGGTATACTAATTAGAAATCTGAGACTTTCTAAGGCCCCTAACAGAATGTACACTGGTGAAAAAAGTTTGTATCAGGTGATTAATCTGTACCTAAATCTACAAAACATGGACAAAATTATACTATTATGTAAAACAAACTAATTGTGCAAGGGAGAAACTTACTTACTGTTGACCTCCTATTCAATAAACTCCCCAAAAGTTGGGACACTGGTGTGGAATAAAGTTAACACCATTCAGAGAATATCAGGCATCCAGCTTCCAAGCAGAGAAGCATTTATCACTTGGTGCAACAGCAGTTTCAGATTCAAGCCATTTACTTGATGTTCTCTGGAAGTCGGCATTACTGTCCTTGAGGAATTAGTGAGCAAAGTGAATTATGCAGGTTTTTTTTACCATTTGGCTTTCACATGATATATATATTGAAGCAAAATGTAATAATAGTATCTATTCTATTTTCACTTTTTCTTTCTACTTTTCATGAAAAGAAAAACAGGTAACTTGTCTTTCAAATGTTTTCTGTCAACTTGGTAAGAAGGTAAAATAAAGAGATAAAAGTAGTAATATAGTTCCATCTCACAGTCCTAGAAAATCTTTACAACAACACAGTAGCCTTGAAAAACCACCACTGTAACATAAATTATTCATAGATTATACAAATAGTCACCACAATTGGGATTAGGATCTTAATCTTTAAGCGATGTGGTTATTAAACAAATATGGGCCTGATTTTATGGACATTTTTACAGTGGTCATTAAGTGAATTGCGATCACATGATGTGGTACAACAATTGTAACTTTGAAGACAGGTTGTAAGTCACTTTTTGCAGTGCCATTGTAACTCTGAATCTTTATTAAATGAATGGTTGTAAGGACTATCCAAAAGGCTGAAAAATTATCAGAGGCAACCATATCCAGGAAGATCAAACTTTAAAATTCCTTTAAAATGAATTTCCTGAGCAGTACCTGCAGTGGAAGAGACGATAATCTGACAATCTTGCCTACTATTGGCTAATCACCATTGGGATGTACAATTAATTCAAAACCTCATTCATTCATTCATTCATTCATTTATTCAATTTGTATAGCCACTTGTAAAAAGCAGGCATTGTGAAATACTGCACATAGAAATACCGTATTTTTCAGTATATAAGACACACCTAGATTTAGAAGAGGAAAACAACAAGAAAAAAGTTTTTGGCCTCCACGCAATTGTTTGGGTCTTTTTTCAGCTCTTTTTTCAGTCCATTTTTGGGACTTATTTTGGCTCATTTTCAGAGCTTTTTTTGGCCAGTTTTTGAGGCTTTTTGGCTTGTTGCTTCCCAAAAAAGCCCCAAAATGGGCCGAAAAAGCCTCAAAAATAGGCAGAGAAAATCCCAAAAACGGGCCCAAAAAGGGCTGAAAAAGGCCCAAAAATGGGGCATGCGGAGGCCAAAAAATGGCCGGTGGGTGGGAGGGGCTTCAGCAATATTCGCTGTATAAGACACACAGACATTTTCACCCACTTTTGTGTGTGGGGGGTGCATCTTATACACCGAAAAATATGGTAAATAGAAATATTGCACATAACAGACTATGGTGAAGAATAGTTCAAAGCAAAATTGAGATCAAGGTTTCTAAAATTATGGCTTACACCCCATTTTCTCTGAATCATAGAAACCACATGTTGCTTTGAGAGTACTGCATTTTGGAAGAATTTAAATTACGCTACTATAATGATTCCTCCACAGCTATACTAGGGGGAAGAACAAACTGAAATAATTTATTCTGGAATTGTTCAATTGTCTCCATTTAGAACATTCAAATAATTAGATCTGAAATGCTCATTTTCCTAGGAGTAAGCTCCATTAACCTCAAGGGAAGCCCTGACAGGCTTCAAATTGGTTCTAGTAAACATTTACTGCGTAGAGTTCTAGAATGTGCAATTAGGTGAAAACAAGGGAAAAGGCTCTTTGGCTCAAGTTGAATTGTGGGCTCTTTACTTCTGATGTGTTTAAGTGCTCTGCAGTGTATTCTTTGGTTCTTTTCCATCAGCTCTCAGTACGATGAAGTGAGTCTTGCTTTCTAGGTCTGGAACATAATGCTGAACTAAGCTGGTTTTACTTCAAAGAAATAGTTGGCCTAAACTTCACTGAGAAGAAAAAGAAAAAGATATAACTACCGTAAATCCATTTCATCTGAACTGGGATTTTTTTTTGTGCGTGGATTTATTTTTATTTTTTTTTGTCTGGGCCTAGCTTACTAGCCAATATACTATCACGCACTGAATTAAAACTAAAGAAGTAGAAAACAGCTATGATTATTACACTTTTCTCAGATGGGAGTAAACAAAAAAAATATTGTCATAATTTTATCTTTCATCAGGCAAAGATGAAAGTAATTCTTATTATCACAGCAATTAGTGGTAGTTCTGATATGTCTTATTGATGGCGCTCCTCTTCAAAACAAATTCAGATTTTAATCTTTTTTAATTGATATGTTGTTGTAAATTGTGCTTTTAAATGTACATACAATACTCATTTTCAGAGTGAATAAGGGAAGTAAAGCTAAATTAGAAGCATATAAGCAATACACAGTAAAACTGTCAAGTGTTCAGTCTTGGCTCTTCAAAAGTCAAGCAAAGGAAAATGACATTAGGAAGTAATCTATTGTTCTAGGACAATACCTAGTAGACTGCAGGTAGTCCTCGACTTATGACCATACATTTAGTGACCATTCAAAGATCCAATGGCACTGAAAAACTGACTTAGAATTATTTTTTCACACATGACCATTGCAGCATCCCCATGGTCACATGATTTACATTCAGATGCTTGACAACTGCTTCATATTTATGATGGCTGCAGTGTCTCAGGGGTCATGTGATCATCTTTTGCTATGATCAAACAAGCAAAGTCAATGGGGAAGCCAGATTCACTTAACAACCATGTTACTAATTTAACAACTGCAGTGATTCACTTAACCAAATGTGACAAGAAAAGTCGTAAAATGGGGCAAAACTCACTTAACAAATTTTTCACTTTGCAACATAAATTCTGGGCTCAGTTGTATACTGTTGTTAGTCAAAGTGACTCTATGGGAAAGCTTTTGGAGCTTAGCCTATTACGTTTTAGATTTATTTCTTTGTGCCAAGAATCGTATTTCCATTCTTGCAGAAATAAATTGAATACTGCAATTCCTGTCTGAAGCAATATTGTAGTACCTTAAATAGAGAAAATATAAATCTAATTCATTTATTATCAGAAAGCTATTTGTCGCTTTGGAAAGAGACTATACAGTTCAAATAACTAATAATTTAGTGAATTTCCAAGAATCACACCAATAGATTCTTGAAGTATTCATAAACTTGCACAGTATTCTCTACCAGCCTATCCAAGACTACATTGTCACAATAAGGTAGTCTTCAACTTACAACCATTCATTTAATGACCATTTAAAGTTACAACAGCACTGCAAACAGTGATTTATGTACATTTTTTACTTACGACCATTGTAGCATCCCCATGGTCATGTGCCCAAAATTTATTTATTTATTATTTATTAACAGGATTTATATACTGCCCCCTCTCCCAGGGGCGGTGTACAGCCAGATAAAAACACGTATGTAAACAATTTAAAATCTAGTTAAAATTAATTAAATAAAGGCTGATTAAGATTATAAAATTAAGCAATTAAAATTTGACATTTAAGAAACCACTATTAAAATAAATGAAATTTAAAATTTAGAAATTTAAAATTTAGAAGTTAAGCAATTTAAAATTTAAACCCTGAAGTATTAAGGTATTAGGCCAGACCAGCTAGCTGGAAAAGGTGGGTTTTTAATGCACGCCGGAAGGCCCGGAGGTCCGTAAGGGTCCAAATCTCAGGGGGCAATTTGTTCCATAAGGAGGGCGCAGCCACAGAGAAGGTTCGTACCCTCGGGGCTGTCAAGCAAGTGACAAAATTTGGCAAGTGACTGATATTTATGATGGCTGCAGTGTCCTTGGGAACTTGTGGTCACCTTTTGCAACATTATGACAAGCAAAGCCAATGGGGAAACCATATTTTGTTATGGCCTGTCAGCAGCTGGACCCCCAGCAGCAGAATCAGAGGAGGAGGTATGGGAGTCAGGATCAGCAGCAAGGCAATCTGAGAGCTCCGATGAGGAAGAGGGAATGGAGCTGGCAGAGAGAGAGAGAGAGATGGAGAGCCTGGGCCATCCGTCAGCCCTCAGATGGAGTCATCAGCCCTCGGGTCTGGAGGTGGCTGAAGGGGAAGAAGAGGAACGTCTGGTTCAGTGCCTGATGCGCTGACGCACAGAAGGCAGAGAAGAGGAGAGCAGTGGAAATTCGTGGACTGATCCTTGGGAAGGAAGAGACACCTCTACTAACAAAGCTCCACCCTACCTCTGAGGATAAAAGGCAAAGGGCAGAGATGAATAGATGTGGCAAGCAACTATTCATCTACCAGCTGGACGTACTTGTTAGCCTGCATTGAGAGAGAAACTTTTTGCCAAGGCTGATGGCACTCCTAATTAAAGGAATTTTTGTGTTCACTTCAGAGGGTTTGTTGTGTTTGAGAAGCTGGATTAGAACATTTTTACTTAACAATATGTCTATGGATATTCTCAATCTTCCAGGTCATGGTTGTCCCAGAGTTGCTTTTTCAAGACGCAACTGGACTTTCTAGTTTTTTCTTGGAAGATGTTTCACTTCTGATCCAAGAAGCTTTTTTCAGTTCTGAGCTGAAGAAGCTTCTTAGATTAGAAGCAAAACATCTTCCAAGAGAAACCAGAAAGTCCAGCTGCCTCATGAAAAGCAACTTTGGGACATTTAACATCATGTTATTAACTTAACAATGCAGAGATACACTTAATAACTGCAGCAAGAAAGATTGTAAAAATGGGGCAAAACTCATTTAACAACTATTTTGCTTAGCAATATGAATTTTGGGGCTCAATTGTGATAGTAAGTCAAGGATTATCCATATATATCATTTCTGGGAACAGATAAAAGTATGCAGTATTAGGGATACACATTTTGTTTTTTATGTAGAGAATACACCCTTGAAGATATTTATCCAGTAAAGAAACTTGTAAAGAACAGAAGTCCCTGATAAAAAAAACATGCAGAAGACTCAGGGAATGGGTTTCTGAAGCATGGGAAGTCACAAACTCATCACCCTATAAGGGGTAAATATTTGGAACAACAAAACGAAGAATGAGAGAAAAAAATAATCTGAAAAATTACTTTCAATATAGCTGGTATTACATATAACCAGTACATTTTTATTTATTTATTTCGTGTACAGATCATGAAACTGATCTGGCTTAAACTTCCAAAATGAGGTCACCTTTTTGGCTTTATCGTTGGCCAGAAACAAATCACTTTCGGTACATTCTACTGGTATAATCAGACTAACAAATGGGCCAGATTCTGCATCTTATCCACACTCACATATTGTGTTCTTATCCACCAGCAACCCCCAACCGGTATATGAAATGTGTGGAAAACATCGAATAGTTTCTGAACTAATTCAGAGCAGAGCTGTTAATCGTGAAAGGGCTATTTGTGCAATCACTGACTTTCTATGAAAAAATTTAAAAATATAAGACATTGCAATAGCAAAGATCCATGCAAATACTACTATATACCTCAGTGCTATGATCCAAAGTGCAACATTTACTTAAGATGCCAAAGAAAATCATTTCTAGGCATAAAGTACTCTTACTGCACTTTCATTTATAAGATAATGGATAAGCAATGCAATGAAGTGTTGTTTACGAGAATCACTTTTTCTCGAAGTATAACATTTGAATTTTTTGTCAATAATCACAGGCTTATACTTACATTTTAACAACATAATTGCTTAGCAGTATGATATAGTATACATTATTAATAATAAATCCAATGGCGTTAAAATGTTAATTTCAGAGACATTGTGTTATTTCTTCACTTTCTTTTATTAGCAACTCATTTGATCAAAAATGAAATTATATCTGAAGACAGGTAATATTTTGACATTTGTGAACAAATGAGAGGTATTGAACAGGTTTTTTAAAGGATGTGTCTTCAAAAATACATATTGATTCAACAACTAATTACAAACTTGGATTCACCCAAACATTCCCCCACCCTGGAATTCAACAGTGAAAAATATGATAATTCGAAAGCTAAAACTACTGAATTACATAGATCAGTATTCTTCCATTGTTACTGAAATCATAACGAAAGTGCTAAATCTGGAGAATCACCAGCTATTGCTGAAAGAGAGCTGAAGAAGAGATACTGAAACTTGGAAACGTTGAGTGGTATTGAAGGAACCTTATGAAATGAAATTATTTTCATCAACAATCTTGACTCAAGGCATATACTAACTAGTTAGTCCTAGTTAGTACGATAGTTCATTTAGTGACTGTTCGAAGTTATAACAGCCCTGAAAAAGTCACTTATGACCACTTTTCATTTATGACCATTGCAGTGACCCATGGTCACGTGACCAAAATTCAGATGCTTGTCAATTGACTCATACTTATGATGGTTGCAGGGTCATGTGTTCCCTTTTGTGACCTTCTGATAAGCAACGTCAACGAGGAAGCTAGATTCACTTAACAACCATATTACTAACTTAACAATTTCAGTGATTCATTTAACAACTACGGCAAGAAAGGTCATAAAATTGAGCAAAACTCACTTAAATGTCTCACTTAGCAATAGAAATTATGGGTTTAATTGTGGCTGTATGTCAAGGACTACCTATGTAAGATACTATCAAAGTAAGCCTTGGCATTGATGAAGGTGGCAGTGTTCATTCTAAAGAAATAAAAATGAAGTAGAGCTCAAGATGACAAAATAGCGATGACAAACATGGCAATAATTGTCATTAGGAAACTACAATTTAGTCCCCTTTCAGTGGCTGACTTCAATTCAATCCTTTACTGTCAATGCACAACATTGTGCAGCGAAATTGAATCCAGACCTGGGCAAATTTAAGACAACTGATTTCTGATGACAATTGTACTATAATTGGAAAATCAGCTAGCAATTTTCTTAGATGTTTCTATGAAAATATCCACTATCTCGGGGTGGGCAATTACGGCTCCTTCATGACTCGTGGACTTCAACTCCCAGAATTCCTGAGCCAGCCATGCTGGCTCAG
>JAEANM010008303.1:0-17101 GCA_017656035.1 Myanophis thanlyinensis | reverse complement strand
CTACTTACAAAATTTTCAAGTTACAAAACGGCTTCCGGAACGAATTAATTTCGTAAGTAGAGGTACCACTGTATTTAATTCCTTTATTCTTTGTAACCCTGGCTACCAAAGCTTTAACAATTACTGATAAAAGACAGTGTGGTGGTGTTACCAGTGCATCAGGTTAAAACTGGGAAGATCCAGGATCCTCCAACTAATGGTTTTGGATTTCTCAATAATTCTCAGCCTTACCTTGTCACTGGGATATTATGAGGATGTGAGGAATTATGTGTGTCACTTTTAGCTCTTTAAGAAAAGATGTGGATAATTGCTGAACAATTTGTGCAAATGTATCAATCAATACATGTTTGTTTGGGTTTTATTATGGATTTTTCATGGTCTTTTCTACCTTTTGTCCAACTGGCATATGAACTCTCTTTTGGTTTATGATAGAATAGAGATCCTGGTGCATAGAAAAGAAGGAGCTTTTCCTCTCTCTTCTCTTTGTTGACTTAATTCCTTTATATCTCTCTGGCCCAACCTTCTCTGTTAATTCTTTCTGGTTTGTTCAGGAAAACAATAACTTGTCAGCTGCAAAATGATATAACTGGGAAAGATGTGTGCCAAGGCATTCTTGGCATATGAAACCAGCAGGCTAAGTATGTAGGGCTCCTCAGGTTCAGAGCATCAAAATAAAAGGAGAATCCACTTTATGAATACAGATCAATCTTATTTAAGCTAAAATCATCTAAGTAAGGATTGCCTCAAACATCCAATTGTGTTAAGGCCTTGGGGGTGGTAGTTAATGAACCAATTCATCTGGCTTACTGTATGTGAATCCTTTTATTCAGCAATCAGAATACTTCCTTTTTTTAAGGGTGTGTGAAAAATGTTTGACAATGCAGGTGAGGCATATTGCAAACACCTCTGGGTTATATTTCTCATACATGATTTGGGTTGGGTAAGTTGTTGCCTTTGGTGGTAGTTAAATATATATATGAACATTTATACCTTTTTGGATGAGATGATACTGAATTCCTAAATTTCTAAATACTGTAGGCTAACACAACTCTTCTTTACTCTTCCTCATTGGCTAAATGATTACACATAAACAGTAGCCTACTGCCTGACTCAATTTATTGTCCATTTGACATAGTTTTGTTAGTCTAGACTGGTCATGGGTAGGCAGGAGTATTTTCTGGTCTAATGGAGAATCTGAAGGGGCATTGGGACATTTCTTATGAAATAAATTTTATTTATGGATTGATTGATTTGATTTGATTTGATTTCTATAGCCACTCATCTCAGCAATTGACTCTGGGTAGCTCACAATTCAAAATATATACTAAGGTCTTCAAAACATTTTCAAACATTAAGAACAGTAAAAAGCATTAAAACAGTAAAAACATTAAAGGTCTAATTGGAAATACATACAAAGCAAGATATCTGGCCTGTCAACAATATAACTGATCTATGGTCTTGCTATCCAGAATTGAGATATAATTGAGAGCTCCAAAAATATCTGAAACTATCTTTGTTAGGCATATTGAGAGAGAGAGTGCAAGAGCAAGGCAAAGTTTTGTTCTTTCCCTTACATCAGAATTTCATTATCTGGATCACTGTTTCTCAGCATTGGCAATTTTAAGATGTGTGGACTTCAACTCCCAGAATTTCCCAGCCAGCAAGGGAAATTCAAGGCTCTGGGGAATTCTGAGAATTGAACTCCACACATCTTAAATTTGTCAATGTTGAGAAACACTGATTTGGCATTATCATTGAAAATGTTCTTTCACTTTCCTTCCAACAGCAGATAGGATTATGCTTTATAGTCAGATGTAATAATAAATCTATGGGGTTCTACTATGCCATGCATACAGATGAAGCAGTTATGGGAACTGTTCAGAAGCATCTGCAGTCAAAGAGACAAATGTTGAACATGGAAAGAGCCCTAAACCTAAGGGCTAGGTCTCTCTTGCATCAGAGACTTCCAGGAAATAGCAGAGAATTTAAGCCAGCCTTTCCCAGACTGATACTCTTCAGATGTACTGCAAACGGGATTTCCAATCAACAAGGCCAAAATACATGCTTGCCAGGAATTCTGGGCATTAAATTCCCCACATCTGGGATAGTGGGATAAAGAAGGCCATCTTAGTCATTAAACTTGGCTGTTCTACCTAGGACAAAAACAAGGGATATCTTTTCCTGAAGAAAACGTAAGGCTCAAATTTATTATTGCCATTGTTCTGGATCACCCTGGAGCTGTGGCTAGCTAGAATTAGAAAATGAATCCAGTTGGATGGGAAAAAAGTAGATTTCCCCAAGTTTTCTTTTTTTTTTTTTCATGGAAGAAAAATGATTGAAGAACTTTCTTTTGGATGCCGATTTCATCTACTTGTAAAGTAGTAGACTGCAGAGAAATTACATTAACGCTAGCAATCAAGGTAATGGAAAGGAGATGGAGAAAGGGTTAGGATATAGGGTTTATTTGTATTACATTAGGAACTTTTAAGGACAAAGTTTTCCATCATCCTTGTACTGATTGGGGTAAATAGTTTAGGAATTAGGAACTACCCCCTTAAGGGATTGACTTCTGGGAAATGTAGTTTTATGCCATGTATAGCATTGGTGTTTCTAATTGGTCAGTGGGGCCTTTCAAATTGTAATCTTGCCAGAGATAATCTCTCCCCTCAAGACAGGGGGCCATTTTAAATCTCCAAACAGGTGTGGGAAAGAACCTTCTTCTCACCTACACCAAAGGAAAGACTTTATATACCTCAGAAGAATCCCTTCAATAACTGTAAGTTTTGATTGAGAGTACCTGAAGATAATAAAGTAATCCATAATTAATCCTTTGCGTGTTGAGTTAAAACTACCTGTGATAAGCAGTCTGTGCACTTGAAACAGAACAGTCCTGCCTATTGCCATTAAAATCAAATTTTAATTCAGCCCTCCTGACTGGTATTGGTCAAATGTATATAGGTAGTCCTCAACTTACAACAATTTATTTAGTGACTGTTCAAAGTTACAATGACACAGAAAAAAAGTGACTTATGACCATTTTTCACACTTACAACCACTGCAGCAGCATCCCCATGGTCACATGATCAAAAGTCAGATGATTGGCAAGTGACTCATATTTATGACATTTACAGTGATCACCTTTTCTGACTTTCTGATGAGCAAAGTCAATTGGGAAACCAAGATTTACTTAACAACCGTGTTGCTAAATGAACAACTGCAGTGATTCACTTAAGAACTGTGTCAAGAAAGGTCATAAAATGGGGCAAAAATTCACTTAACATCTGTCTCTGTTAACAACAGAACTTTTGGGGTCAATGGTCATCATATGTTGAGGAATACCTATGTAGCATGTATCAGCACTAGTTAGAATAAACACAGATTGAAGGTAATGGAAATTGTTGCTCAATTGTCGACACACAAGTTACCGAGAAAGGCTGGCACGTAGGAGATAAGATATACTGTATCAAGATGTCACTGATACTTCTTGGTACTTTTGGGAGTCTCTTTAGGGACTCTGGGTGGCCCAGGTGTTCTAGGACATTGGGTGTTCCCCTGGGGGCTTTCCATAGCCCTGAAGGCCTTCAGAAATAATGGAGCTATCAGTATGTATACTCTTTCTAGGGTTTCTCCAGATTCCTGGTCAACAGCCATGGTAGTCTGATTTAGTTCATCCTATTTTCCTGTGGCCTTGTATTATATAGAAAGTCTCAGTCCAGCATCTTTTGGAGGATAACTGTGTAGAGGTTTAGCTAAAGTCCTTAGAAGTATCTTCTTGTAATGAGAAAAAGGTGATCACATGAGCCCAGAAACGGCGACCATCATAAATATGAGTTAATTGTCAAGTCAAGCATCTGGATTTTAATGACATAATCATGGGGATGCTACAGCCATCTTAAGTTTGAAAAATGGTCATGTCACTTATCAGTGACTTTGAGAAGTGACTTATGGTCTCTTATAGTCATTTAGGTCATTAAATGAATTGTTGTAAGTCAAGGACTACCTGTACTTTTCCTTTTCTGTTAAGAATTGGAGCCTCTTGATAGATTTTCATTCATAAAAATAGAGATATGTCAATTATTGAATGAAAGCATCATTTCTGAACATATGGAGTATAAAAGTCCATTTGACTGCATTTAATATTTCAGCCTGGAATGTGGCGTTATTAGTAACCACAAGTTCTTAACCTGTGGGAGATTAGTAGTTAAGGTGATAAATTAGATAAATAAAAGATATAAAGATATAGTGTTGTTTTCTTTCTACTTCATAAATATGACTTTATGTTATTTACTTTTCTCCAACAAAAATTCCTTCAGGTGTTCATTGTTCTGCCAATACTAAAGTTTATAGTTGGCTGGGGAGATGGTATACAACTTTTTTCCCTCCATTTCCTCTTTTTAAAAAAAGCTGTTTTGTATTACAAATAAACAGTATATGTCATACCAAAACAGAATATTTTAAAAAAAATGTCTTTGTTATGTCCATGCCTTTACCATGGAATGAAGAAGTGTATTGCAAGAATCCACACAAAGATGAGAAAAGGTGGTTAAAAATCCTTGCAACTCACTGGTGGGATTCAAATAATTTTACAATCGGTTCTCTGCCCTAATGACCAGCTGAACCAGCAGTTCTCCAAACTGCTCAGAAAGTTAACAACCATTTTTGAGAATAGGCACGAACTGGTTGAATCCCACCTCTGGGGTAACTAACAGGAATCTGATAATTCATAGCTCTGGAATCTAAATTTGCTTATTTATATTGCTTTGTTGAAGTAGTCTAGAGCAGTGAATTGCCAAAAGAAGGTGAAAATATTTAATCCAGCAGTTCCAAAGGCTGTGTGTTAAGTGGTTTAAAGCAATCTTCAAACTATGGATTAAAATACCTGTTTTCCAGATGCCAACAGGCTAAATCATCAAGGGTAGAAACATATATCATATACTGTAAAGTAAATTGAAAGAGTTTTATATTCTGCCTTTTGTTTGCTGAACATCCTGTTGCTCATAAAATTCAAACTCTGTTTTACCTTCAGGAAAAGTAATTGAATGTTGCAGCAAAAGCTGCAAAAGTACTTTGAGTTTTTCTCAATGCAAGCATACTTCTAAAAATATTAAGTTTGTGGATGAAACAAACACAAATTGCCACTGCATTATATTGATAAGTTATCTAAGTTATAAAAAGGTTGCAAGTTCAATAATTTAAAAACCTAGAATTTAGAGTGATAGTGTTTCCAATTTTCATTCATGGTTTAAAAACCCAGAAAATTGCAATATAAGAAGCATGCCTCATAAGGTGAGCCATATAAGCTCTAAAATCTTTGCCCAGTATTGATTATTTATAAGAGTTAATTTTATTCTAGATTTTTGCCCAGAACCAAGGCGGGCTTATAATTTTCTATATCTATCACTCTATATCTATCATTCTGATAAAGTCTTTTGGTAATGTCTTTTTAATAATACCTGTCCTGTCTTCTAGTAAGGAAAGAAATATATTCTTTAGGAATATTCCTGTTCTTTGTTTTTGTCTTGCAAGGAAAATGTATGCCGATTATCAATATAGAATGAAATGTTACAAATACTGGAAATATTTATACTAACAAAAGCACTCACATATTGGTGTAACAGAACTATATACTTTATATAATGCCTTAACCTAGAAAATATTTTCCACTGTGAATTTCATAGCTGCCTAGTCAACAGATAGTGAACCAAAATCCAAAATTAGGGGAATCTTTGATAATACAACATAGACACAACTAGCCTAAATCCCACTATTTAAAAATAGAATCAGTTTTACTAACATTTTCTTATGAAGGTGGAATTAAAAAGAAAAAGAAAAGACTAGACTCATGTTCAGAGACAGGAAATAATGCATGCTGTAGTCACTACAGGGTAGTGGGTGCTGCTACATTAAATCTATTATTCTCACATAGCATTTCCTGCTTGGTTGTATTGGTTCAAGAAATAAAAGGCTATCTGTTTTTGGTGGAAATAGTAGTTTTCATCAGTTAATATTTTCAATTATCTTTTTATTTCGCTTAATTCAGTCCCCAGTACTATAGATCCAATTTAGCATCTATACATTATTTTCTACAGAATAGCATACATTGTTTTCATTTCCTTCCTGAATTGCATTGGATTAAAACTAGCTGACACTGACTCTGAATAGATTTTTTTCGCAAGCTTATTTGTGCAATTAAGTATTCTTTGTTGATTGGGAAAAGAAAACTTACTCTTTAAAAACAAGCAAAAATGCAGGTTGCTAAAAGCCAAGTATGCATGCCAACCTCTCTCCAAAGGTGTTGAGTGGGAAATGTTCTCCACCCATCTTCTGAATCATCAGAAAATAATTGTGGTGCCTATTGCTGATCCTTATTCTTCTAATGGCTCTGTTTCAAGTCACTGCAGTCATCTAATTTTCATCCAAGATAATATAAAAACAAAGCCAGGCAGATTTTTGTCCATTTTGAGACTGTCCTTGAATGGCATATGAATTCAGGAAAAACAGTACACCTTTAGGATGCCTCATCCATAGATGGAACAATCTGAAAGCGTTGTTGGAGTGGGGCAGAAGACAAGAGGTTGTCCAGTCAGGTTGATACCATGCATAATGGAAAAAATTTCCAAAATTCAGGTTTCCCATTCAAGGAACTGAGTGTAATAGCCAGAGTGAGTTCTTCTACTATCTTTTTCTAAGATAGCACTAGCACTTAGATTTATATCCTGCTTCACAATGCTTTACAACACTCTCTAAGTGGTTTACAACATCAGCACACTGTCCCAGCAATCTGGGTCTTCATATACTTTAGAACAGAATAGAAGAGATTACATTTATTGTATCCAAGAAGGCAATAAGCCTTCGGCTATTCAAGGAGACTCAGGCTAGAAAGAGAGTGTGAGTTTTAGTCCAATCTTAGGCACAAGGCAAGCTGGTTGTCTTTGGGCCAGTCACTCTCTCTCAGATTTAGGAAGCAAGCAATGGCAAACACCTTCCACAAATTTTGCCAAGAAAACTGCAGAGACGAGTCCAAGCTGTCAGCAGGAGTCAAAAATTGGCTTGAAGGTACAAACAAACAGAGAGGGTCTAAGGAAAGGGTGGTCACTATTAATAGTTTTTTAAGGAAACCTGTGGCCAGAGTGTAAGCAATGTATACCACTGAAGTTGGATTTGGGGGATAGTAGAGGTGAGGAGAGATTGGGGTTTTTTCTTTGTTATTCTTTTTTAAGAAATGGGTTATGTCAACTCTAAACTTGCAATATAATTTTTATATGGCAAAATAGTGCATTTAGGTTGAGACTGTAATAAAGATGATTTAGGGACTGCTGACTGTTCTGGATATAGTACCCTAAAAATGAATGGTTATTTGATTTATGTTTATTTGTAATGGTTATATGTCCAACACTTGCATAATGCTGACTTTGAACTTCCTCCCTCCCTCGCTTCCCTTTTTTCAGAATTATATAAAGTATCATCTAACTAAAGAACAGATATACGTCTTCTTTTATCTGTATATATAAATATTAGTCTACATTATTTCTAATGGCTTCAGCAGTCTGAATCTGAGAGAGCTTAACGGTAATGCTTAACTTTTCTGACTGAGAATTTTGACCTCTTTTGGTGCAATGAGGTTTTTTTCAGAATTAATATGAAAACCATTACTGTTAAAATATAAACATCTAATATGCTGCTTAGCATATGGAAATGTAGAATTTATGTTTAGCCTACTTCTAATCCAAGAACTATGGAGTTATTCTTTTGAAAATATATCTTTCTTTTAAACTGTTTATGATTAAAATTAAAACAGGAACTGAAATTGTAAGAAAGATTGGAGAGGTGTTTTCCTCACTTTACAAAGCATATGCATATGTATATGCAAACACATAAATGCAGATGCATATCTTATTAATATATATGTATACAGACCAACACAGCATTATTTGTTTCCTAAAGAATATACAATTCAAGAATAAGCTATCAAGGATGATTGACTTGTTAGCAGATTGAAGACTAAATTAATGGGGACAGCGGAGCAAAACAAAGCAATGAGAAACAGACACCAGTTATATACAGCTAGATTATATCAACAAGCAGGATCATATTGGCATAAAAGATTAGATTCACCACTCCACTTACTCTTGAACACTATTATCAAACCGATCTAAAAAAATAATGTAGAGTGAGCCTTAAAACCTTTATGAAGTAATCTTATGCAGGTGGACCCCATAATAAATCCCATTCTATGGGTCTCATGATCATTTTAAGAAGATAAGCAAAAATATTATAGCTGAAATAAAAATAAAAAAATATATTAATGGAAGCGGTTTGATTCTGGCCAATAAAGTTGTAGATTATACCAAAACCTTTAAAAATAGAATTGTAGAATGACAGAAACATTGGTAGTGACGTATTATAGATACTGTAATCAGAAACTGAATCTCCTAGAAAGAATTATATGACTAACATTCTGACCAGCTGGTAAATAGAAAGGCATCAGTCATGGATGAAGTGTCCATTGATCTGTTTAAAGCTGTAGGAGGAGAGGAACTTAACCTGCCAAAAACAAATAGAGAACAAGACTGTGTATGAATCAATATGTGTGTCTGTATACAGACCTACAGAGAGAGAGGTATTTAAATACATGTACTAAAGAAAACAGATCCAAGAAATAGTACAAATGATTGAAGCCACCAATTTTTTACACAAGCAGAATTTGGCTCATGATCTTAAAAGGAGGAGGAGGAGGAGGAGGAGAGAAAGCTATGCATGGGGCAAGAAACACCCAAAGAAAAAGCAGGCTTCACAAGGTTGCAGGACACACAGTCAAACAGCCAACAAGAATAGAAATTGAAGAAAACAAAAGAGGTTTGAACTCAGCAAGGCTTTTGACTGTAAAAATTAGCCAGAGTATGAAACATAGTATGGGTAATCATTTTGCTAGAACACCTGTCTTCCTTCCAAGAAAGTTTTACAATGAATAATTGGGGGGGGGGAGTGGTTCCTAACAGTCCATAACAGTTGAGACTTTGGGGATTGAAACAAGAGGACAGTGGACAAAGATTGGCAAGAGTGAAGGCTGTTGAAGAAAGGAAAGACAACAGATATAAGTGGATGTATAGTGGCTTAGCTCTGCTCTCAATCTGCTTGCAAAATTCCAGAAAATTTAACAAATGGCTCCTGTGACCCACTATGAGTCAGTTTCAGCACACCACTCTGCTTAACTGAGCCTCTTGTTACAAAAATGAAAGGCAACCGGGAATAGTAGGCAAAGGCACTGCAATTTTTTTAAAAATGAAAATTGCAACCAATAGAAAAAAGTGTAGGAAGATGAAAGTGAATGTCAGACTTCAGATGAAAGCAAACTTCAGAATGAAGTTCATTTCTACTATAAACTGGATTTTCTAGTAATATAATTTTATTTCAGAGAAACATTAGCCTTCTTCACTCATGCATTAGTTGAAAGAGCATTGTATGTAGGAACGAGTTTCCAGAATTTATAGAATGTTTACACATAAAAAGATTTACACTCATTTAATCTCCTGGCAGATCTCTGGGTCAAATTGCCAGTGCAATATTTTCATGTGACCTTGGACCTATTAGCAATATAACCTTGCCATTTTGTGAATGATGGCTTTTCACATACATAATGTTTGAAAACGGGAATGCAGAATTTGAGATCTATACTCTTAATTTTAATAACTAGAAAAGAACAGAATATCTGTACTAACATTGCAACAGAAATAACATATCTTACAACAATTGTTTTATATGTTGAATAACAACTTCCTCTTCCCTGCAAAACATAAGAACACATTCCAGATAGCTCCCCTGTTGATGCTATAAAAATAATACCATATACTTTGTAAGACCAAATCAGAGTGCTGTTGCTTATGAAAGCCAGAATAGCAACACAACAGGAGGGTTATAAAGATCCCAGGGAACCTGAGAGTTGCAAAAGCACAAAGAATCATTTTTGAAACATTCAAAGAAAGGAAAATCCCCTAAGAGCCTCTGAGTAATAAATGCCAGTAATGCCCACCAAATATTCAACTGACCAGGGAAAAGTGTGAAACTTAAAGTGGCAAGAAACAGAATGGAAAGGCTGGGAACTGAACATTACATGCTAATACGCTAATTTATATTTATAAACTTACTATACCGTATACATTAATATTAACACATTTACAAAATTCTCCCTTCTCACATCTGATATCCTTTAATTCTTGTTTTATTTTAAAATATACAGACGGAATAAAATGGAAGAATCAGACAACATGCAAAGAATTGCAGTTTATGCCACCACATAGCCAAAGAGGAGGCATATTCAGCCAATGCCAGTTACACATTTTCCATTCTTTGACTCTCTGGATTCTTCCAGATGGAAACTTCTTTGAACATTATCAATCAAAGGATCCCAGCATTCCATCTTTCCTTCCTTCAGGGGATTTCTGAGGTTATAAAAAGGCAGCCTTGGAAAAGTATATCAGGATAATGGGCTGAAGATATAAATATCTGCCTTTCTCTTTCCACCCCTTCCCATTCCATTAAGTAAGACCAGGTATTTGCAGAGCCAAAACATCATCTCAAAGCACCATCTGTTCAAGCTGCCTCTTCTCATCTCATCTCCAGATTCTCCTGAACGTCCCTTTCCAAACAAGGCTGGAAACAGAGTTTCCAGGACCAGGTAATGAGTATTGCTTCCTTTTTTTCCTCCTTTTCACAACATATCTGTCAGCGGATCTCCAAGTTAGATTCCCTTCATGTTCTGCAGACATCCTAACCTGGTACACAATGCCAACAGAGAATGAGAGAAGGGGTGGGGGAAGACGCATCTACACAAAGCGCAATTTTATTATTGCATTGTTGTTTTGACAGCTGCTTGTATTCTTACTTATGACCATTATTATTGGCTGTATTTCTTATGTGGGTTTTTCTGAATTTTTGTGTAAGTCGTTGCAAAAAAGAAAGTGGAGAAGTGGGATATAAATATTTTAAACAAAACAAATTCACAGTGGATCAGCACTTTCATTTGTTTATTATCAATACTAGTTGAAAACATTGACAAATGCAAGAAGAAGGACATTTGCAAGACAAGAAAAAGGAAAAGAATTAGGGTCATGAACTGATGGCCTTTTATATGTTACGTAACAACTGTAGCGCTGCATGTTCCAACCCCTTGGAATTTAATTTTAAATTTCATTTTTCCTTAATCACCAGTTTCCTTCTTCAGATGTTTCTTTGCATTATACGTCTGGCAATTATTTGAATTAATTATCTGACTAAAACTCTTAAAAACAATAATTTTACCATTTTTACTTGTTTTCAATTTTTTAAGTTTGTTTTAGACCGTTATATAAAATGTATGCAAAAAAGAGATATTCCTTTCCCAAATACTCTTCTTCTCGTCTTTTCCCTCCAAGCATCCATTATGCTCATGAAATTCAATTTTGGCTCTTCTGCAATTGTCCCAGAAGGCAATAAAAATGCTGATATCTTCTTTCACTGAAGCCACGGTCTCTTCATCAGACCAGTAACATCAGAGTATATCAGATAAGCCCTCCATCAAAGCTGTTCTTTGTGCTTATTGTTACTACAGTCCATTTTAAGTCAGTGCACAATAGACTCTGTGGCAGAACTCGCTCTGTCTGAATGGTGCCGCTTGTTTCTTCTTTTCCTCCCTCAGAGCAGGGCGTCTGGTCTGTTTGGGAAGCAGATCCTATGCTGAGGCCACCGCACCATCCCAAAAATAATATTTCTGGGTGTGCAATTCAGCAGTAAATTTGCCTAAAGCAAATGAAAGGAGCATATTGTAACTCTGAATCATTTGGGATTATGACCTTGGAAGTCCTTAATTACGAAGAGCATTGAAAATAAGCTATATCTGAACAAAAGTATCTCCTGGGTCCCAGCCATATTAGCACATTTTCATTAGACCACAACTATATGGATTGTGCCTTGTGTGTTTGTTTGTTTTTTCCCATTCTTCGTATCACTTCCATTCTGATTGCCCTTGTTTTCAGCTCTAAAGAAGGCCTGGGGTAGAGATTGTCTCTTGAAATCTTCATCCCTTGGAATTAAAGTGACATTAAAAGAAAATCAAAGAGATTGGCAAGCATTTTTTCATAGACTATCACCAAGCTTAGGAGTCCCCTAGCAGCGCTTCCACATTTGGTTTCTGTTTCGTAAGTGAAAAACTTTGCATTTATTTATATCATTAGGATATTTTCAACCCACTTCTCTAATCTATCCATTTACTTTGTATTTTGTTTTGTCTTTTACAGTATCACGTGTTCCTCCCAATTTAATAACTTCTACAATTGAATAAGTGTCCACCTCTTCATCTGAGCCACCTAATGAAAATGCTGAAGAGTACTGGGCCCCAGACCTGTTGGTTTCTTTATTTAATTTCTTTACTTCTTTATTTAATTTGATTTAGGCACTGTCCAATTCCAAACTATCTCTACCTTTGTCAGTAAAACTATCAATGAGAGCTGCTCTCAAGAAGTATCTGGTCAGAAAGAAGAAACTTGAGGAAAAGAGTAACCAAGCTGTGATATTCTTCCCCAGCCAAGCTTGCCTATTTTCTACACTGTACTCATTTTGGCATCAGGCAATTTTTCTATATTTTTCTAATATAAAATACTAATTCTCTACATCCTTGGTTTTATTTTGGCACTATTATCCTTTGCTTTTTGATGTGCATATGTATACAAACTGCCTTCTTGTTTTACTTGCATAAGATCCTAGTTCCAACCCTCATGTAGCTCAGAAACAAGATGTGTCTCTAAGTCATGCTTCCACAATTTTAAATCAACTACATGTTTTAATTCTGCAACTCCCAAAATTCCCTATTAACACAGTCTGGTGCTGGAAGGCACCTCAGTGACAATCTGATCTTCTGAAAAACTAGTGGTACTCATCAGACACCACTGATATATTAGTAATATCAACTAAGGGCCAAAAACAGTATCCTAAATCAATAAATTGTTTTAAATATTAACTAACCAAATGATTATGCTCACAATGAGAATGCTTGTGGACAATGAATATTTCAAGGTTTTCTGGAAAGGCCAATTGTTTGGAATCCTGTCTGCCCAGAATGCTTGGGGAAGATGTCTTTATGGTTCTGGACACCAACTGCCAAGGAGCAAAGTTGAAAAGGGGCTATTGTCATCTGGTTATATGCTGTAAATATGCCCTGCCTGGATTTCCTAATCACTGTCCATTGTTTATTTGAAGCATAAGAGAAGAGACTCTCAGAGTAGCTAATATGTAATCAGTAAACCAAGATAGCCCTGCAACTCAACTCAGAACTAACAAATCTAAAAAGTATGACATAAAAAGGGGGAAAGGGGGATTGGGGAAAAGGAGGAAAAGACTGCCAAAACTGTCACACATTCTTATGATTAAATAGGAAGAACTGGAACAGAACAGGATGGGAGCAGTCTCTTGCAGGATGAATGAATGGTCTGGTCCTCATTTCCATTTCTTGGCCCAGAAGGCACTAAGAGCAGGGATGGGAAGCCTTGATTGTTGGGATGCTGATAGATTCAGATTTCCTTCAGTTCCAGGCAGGATGGCCAATGGCCAAAGGATCATCGGAGCTGCAATCGAACATAATGTCAAGGCAAAGAACCACTCTAGTTTAAGAATCATGTTTGGCAGAAGAGATACGCCTAGCTTTTTTTCCTCTTTTGCTAGCAGAAAAAAAAAGAGAGATGAAGGTTGATTTGTGCCACAGACAGTCCTGGCTTGAATCCTTCCCATACCTGTTATTAACCAAAGTGAAACATGCATAGGAACACAACAGAACTTGCTGCCACTTTCACAGTTCTAGTCTCATATACCTTACCGGCTCTGACCTAGAAGCTAAACAGAATGAGGCCTGTTAGTTGGCTGTGTGGGGAGTGTGGGTGTGTGTGTGGAATCTACAGCTATATCGTGTAGATGGCAAACTAAAAGGAAATATGCAGAAGCAACTTTAAAAACAAAAACACAATTAGAAAGAATTACAAAGTCACTGGGATATAAGCAGTGGTGGGATTCAAATAATTTAACAACCGTTTCGCCCAAGGTCAGGTTGGCTGTTGTGGGAGGTGTGGCCCATCCCCGTCTTACAGCTCTGCCACACATACGGGATGAGCCTCCTGCAATGGCCAACCTGATTCTGGGTGAACCAGTTATTAAATTACCCCTCCACCCACCCTGCTGTCAAAATGGATCCTGGGCACTGCGCTGCAATGGAGAATGGAGTGGCTGGCAAGGCCGTTTTTCCTCTTTCTTCTCCCTGCTTCTCCTCCTTCCCTTGCGCCAGCAGCTCCCTTTCCCATTTCTCCATTGAAGCGCATTGCCACGCCGTGGAGTTTGCCACATCTACCACTGCTCAGACGCCCTGCCTTCCCCCAAGCATTTCTTTGTTAACTTGATTTCCAGGTCCATCAGGTTTCTCCGTGACATTTCTCGCTGTTGTGTGCAGGGAAAGAAAAGTTTGTGGGACCAAAAAAAATAAAAAAGTCCAATCAATTCCAACTCCTTGTGAAACAAAAAAAAAAAAAAATCTCACAAAGTTGGAATTGATTGATTGAACTTTTTTCTTTTAGTCCCATAAACTTTTCTTTCCCTGCACACGATGGTGAGAAATGTAATGGAGAAAGGCGATGGAGCTGGAAATCAGGTTAGCAAAGAAATGGTTGGGGGAATTGAGGGCATCTGGGCACCAGGTGCTGAAACAGGCCCATCTCTCTCCAGCAGCTGCCCAGGCCCGCTGGAAAGAAGGCGGGTATCCACTGGGAGTTAAACGCAGTGGCATTCCAACTCTGGCTGGGAAGGGGCAGCTAGCATGGGCACTGCAGGCAGGATGCTTGCTTGCTTCAGTACCCTCTGGTGCTCTGCAGGCACTTTGGCCTGGACTGCCACCTTATGCACAGGCCCTGCCCCCACTGTCTGCTGTAAAGTAAGACAGTTTTCACCTGAGTGATGTGATCGAAGGTGCTACGTCTCCATTTGATTTCCGTTGCTCCTCTCTTGGGGAAGGTTTTTCCCCCACCTGGAAGAAAATTGAACGAAAACCAGACATGTTCAGGAAAACACAGATTTTCCAGAACACATCTAACTGGTTCACTGAACTCAGCACCACAGGATATAAGGATGGGTGGGTGGATAGGAATGAACCCACAGTCAGGCCTCCAAGATTCTGTATCAAAATCTTTATAACAATAAAGTATAGTTCTAGTCAAATTTGTAAGATCTGTCTTTTAACCCGGCCTACCTCAAGGAGCTAACATCAAGCTTAAAAGCCTCCTACTCTGTATTAAGAGAGGGAGAAAATCAGAGCTGACAGCTGGCTCTCAGGAACTGCATTGTCTGCTATTCTGCAGCATTATTACAATATCACCACCAAGTGGATTTACAAATAACTAAGCAGAATGCCAGGATGGAACTAACACAGTGTTTAGAAAAACATTTGCTTCAGACAACAGAGGTAAAGCAGCCTGCAGTTCAATTTGCATTTCTCTCATGGGACTTTGCCAGAAAAATCTGGAGAAAAGCAATTTCTGGCTTTTACAACTTAGTGGGAATTGTTTATGGAGGATCAACCAGTGGAATTTCTTACATATTGCACCAAGGTGACTTTCGCGCTGAGTTTACTGAAAGAAGTGGCAGCCAAGTGGGCTGCACTGAAAGGAATGACTAAGTACTGGATGATTTCCAAAATTTCAAGCAAAGATTTAAAGCATCCTTCAATGATCTAACTAGGACAGCAACAGCTGATTGAGAAGTTTCGTCAAGGTCATCATAAGAGTATCTGATTTGGCTCTGATTGACCAATTTCAAAAAGAATTTGCTGATGAGCTGAGAGTTGAATTGATGAGGCAAGGCACCAAGCTAATTTAGAAGAATGTTCTAAGTGTATGGTAATAGATAGCTTATTGCAAGAGTTAAAGCACAGAATGCAGTGGTGGAATTCAATTTTTTTTACTACCAGTTCTGTGGGCATGGCTTGGTGGGCATGGCTGGGGAGCTCATGTGACTGGGTGGTCAGGTTACTGTAAGCAGGGCAATAAAGATTAGGCTAGAAACAACACCAGAATGTTTCTTTCCTGACTTCTTTACAGGATTAACCCTGTAAAGTGGAAAAAAAACAAAAGGAGATTTTTTTCTAACAACCGGTTCTCTGAACTGCTTAGAAAATTTACTACTGGTTCTAGCAAAGCTGCTAGAATATGCTGAATTTCACCTCTGACAGAATGGCAAGAAAATGGGGATTTACATATTCTGTACAGGTAGACAGGAAAACTGAAGAAAAAAGTCAGAAGAATATGGCAGTGGCCAATTTCTATAGTCTTGCAAAATAAGCTACATGGATATGACTGTGAAGTTCCTTGTAGTTCAACTCAACTTGGGCATTTTAATTTTTACAGTATTATATGCAAGTAGAAAAATGATTGCTCTTTGCAACATGAACAGTTGTGTAAACATCACTCATAATCACTGGAAAAGGTTTGAATACCTTAATGGAACAAAACAGCAGTATTTGGAGGGGGCAGGAGACCAAATAAACTGGGTGAAAGATGATTTGACTATCTCTAGTTAGGAAGGAGCTCTTCTATAGCATTGGCTTCTCCTTGCATTCACCCAAAGCTGGAAGGAAGTCTTGTAATATATTTAATAGTTAAAGAGATATTATAACTGTATTACAAACATCCAGATAACTACAAAACATCAACCAAGTGATCCATAAATCCTAATCAAGTTATGATAGCCCTATTTATTAAATCTGATTTCCTGAGTCCACTGTTCTTCCACCTATTATTTTAATTGCATATTGTGAGTGCTAGAGGGCGCTGTGTTCTTTATTAAAGCAACAAAAGTGGGGGGAACCCTTTTAGAAAAGGGTACTGTACTATTTAAAAGCAATCAGTTGTAAATTGAATTAAAAACGAGAAATGTGCATAGTTCATAAATTATGCAGCATATCTCATAAAACATCAAATTATTTTTCTTCATTTTAAAAAACAAACTTTATTAAATATATACACAAAATCTATTCACATACCTAATTCTATCTATTACAGTGCAATTTCGGCAGTACCTATATATGTCACTTGTG
>JAEANM010008302.1:0-17101 GCA_017656035.1 Myanophis thanlyinensis | reverse complement strand
TGGTTTTGCGGCTCCCAAGTTTTTTTTCCCCTTCGGAAACGGGTCCAAGTGGCTCTTTATGTCTTAAAGGTTGCAGACCCCTGTCCTAAACTCTTATTTGGGTTATTATGATAGCAAGGGTCATCTTGCTATCTTGTTATATTTTTGATGGCTTTCCATTTTCCCAATCTTTTCCAGTGTTTCTTAACTTCACATCACCTGTTCAAAATACAGTACAGAACCTAAACCATATGTTCATTGTTACAAGTTACAGCTCAATTCTTCTTTCTTCTTGAGTTCCTGAAGTCCACATTTGAATCTCTGTTTTCTGAGAGTGCAGCTACATCTTCTGGAACTCATTTGAGTGTTATAGGTGTTCTTCTCAGCTATGTATGCCCAAAAAGTTATTGGATGGGTCTAATTATATTTTGGTACAGTATGGAAGAAGCACCTCTATCATAGAACCATAGAACTGGAAAAGATCATTTAGGCCACAAGTCCAAGTTACTATTCAACGCAGGACTGCAGATTAAAGCATCAAACTTGATTGGCTGCCCAATCTCTGCTTGTACACAGCCAGCAAAAAGAAAAGAAAAAAAGCCCAAACTAAATCACCTCCTTCCTAGTTTTTAAACACCCAACTCCAACTGCTTGGAAATGTCCCCCATCGCTATTATTTAGAATCCTGCTCTTGGATGGTACTGAATAGTGTCTGTCTGAAACGCTTTGAATATCTGAGAAGCAGTGTCACATTCCCCCTTAACCATACTAATTTTCAGGAGTTCAAAGGCAGATCCCTTGTGAGATTAGAATTGCCTAAAATTGTTAGTGGTAATCATTTCACGTATCACATTACCTATACATCCTTAGGTGAAAATAAGCTTGTTTGAATTAAGTTTGTGCAAGACCAGATTGCAACTATTCTTTCTGTGTTCAGTTTTTTACATTCAGGCTCGGGTCCCCCCCCCCGTCCCCCCATGTTTATTCCAGCATCACGTGGGATTGTTTTCCCTGCAGTACTAAATACCTTCCCTTTACAATCAGCTCTGTGCATCTGGAACCAGCAGCCGTTCTCGTTTCTGGCAGAGCTGAGAAACGGGACTGAAATGGCTGACGCCTCTGGTGTAGGTCAGAAACAGAAAAGCCTTTCCCTCCTCAGTGATTCATAATTTAAAGAACGAGGCCGAAGAAGCTTCCAACGGCAATATGGAGACATTCCCTTTTCTGTGAAGTGGAACTTTAGAGATCTGAGATAGAAAGGGGGCTTGTTTGTTTTTTAATCATACTTTGATTAGAATTATTGCTGAAATGTTTTAGCAGTTGCTCTTTTCCATCACCGGCAAATGTTGGGAAAGTAACGAATGTATTCAGCGTGTGCGCCACGGTTTTTCAACAGGAATTCAAGGATAAACGGAGGCTGTGTTACTTCCTCTGAGCCTGTCAGAGATCGTTTTTTTTTCCTCGGTTGAGGCAGAACACACTGTAAACGTGCGCTGCAGAGGCTTCCAAGCGCCTGCGCTAAACTGCTGCCGAACGTTGGAGCAACTACGGAATGAAAAGCTCCGCCCAGGGCGATGTCCTAATATGGAAAGTAACCCCTCGGGTGACGTCATGGGCTCTAATGTGGGGCAGGTTTTTCTGCTGAATGACTGGCTGCCTGGCAATCGGGAAGCTTTGGACAGCTTCGTTGCAGAGGTCAACCAAGGGGAGGAAATGAGGGGCCTGCAAATTGAAGAGATGTGGTTGCGGGAATCTCAAATAGAGGCACCCCCGCGAAGGCTGTAAAGGGAGGGGGAAATCACATTCCCTGACAATAGGAGGAAGCAGGCAGATTGAGCTGTAGTGGGATGTCTTCCCACAGGAATTCTTCTATTTTTAAATCTCACTCCTTACTACGCTTTACTATGAATGCATCAAGCCAGCTAGGAAGCTTTAAGGCTACAGTTGTCCCAGCCTAAACAAAGTCTGTAAAAACAAGAGCATATTTAAGGAGACCAGGAGATCGAAGGGCACTGTTTTATAAACTGGATTTTTTTCTATCACCAAGAGGGAATATTAAATGCAAAAGGCTAAGGATTTATTCTTTTAAAAGACATCCTATTTTATTTTGATGGATTTAAATTGTGATTAGCTTCATATGGAGAGACTATACATAAAGATTCCTATTTTTACAGACATTGATTTGCATCTACCTCCCCCCCCCAATAAATAAATGTCTGATCAGTTTATAAAGAAGAAATAGTACATTTGTCAAGAATCTAGAAACAAATCATAGTTTAATGTTAAGTGCTTTCATAGACCAGCATCTACATCAGCTGCAGAAAGCTTATGTTGTACACTAAAGTGGAGTCACAACTATATTGAGTACCGTAATAAGTTCCATTATAATTTACAGGTTTTGCTTCCTGTTGTATTTAGGATCATAACCATTTACTTGGGAATAATACTCTGAATTCAGTGGAATTACTTCTGAGTAGATTTGTGGAGGATTGTGTTGTAGGTCTTTAATGTATCATAATAATTTTAAAACTACAGCAGGGGTGTCAAACTTGTGATGACATGTCACATGACATATCATAACTTTTTACCCCCTTCATTAAATGGGGGTGGGCATGGCCAGCATGTGATGCATCTGATCAGCGCACCATGAGTTTGATACCCCTGTTCTACAGTATACTGAGCACAAATTAGCCAAGTGCATATAGCCTGCCTTCTTGTGTGAACCTAGCCTGTGTATAATTAGTTTGAATCAGTGTGTTTCAAATTCAGAAAAGTGGATTTATTAACACTGAGTAAAGTTGCCTTGCAAACACAGTCATGTTTTTGTTGCAACAGGATGGTCCATATGTTATCTTTCTAAATAACTTTGATTTTTTTAAAAAATAGAAGCTATAGTATTTTGATAGTTTTTAGAACAGAATAAACAGAACATCTCTGAAGTAAGGACACAGTGAAAGACAAAAATAGTGTTACTTCCCACAATTAAACTTTTACCTAAAAGTTGGTGTGATTGTCTGTTATTGCCTCCAACTTCTTGACCTTGATGAGACTTGCTATCCTCCTGAGTTGGGAGACCAATCATCATCCTGCCATACATTATTTCCAAACTTCAAGCATATTTGTTACATGAATGGATGCATTTATAAATCCTTTTTCCCCCACACAACTTAAGCCACATCTTTGAATATTTTAAATACTGTATTAATAAAGTAAATAAAATAAAATTTGGAATATTTTATATTTTTGTAGCACAGGCTTTGTAATGCTCATCTGATTCATCTTTACAACACTCCCTTAATGGTAGACTGATCATCAGAAAAAATTAATTTATCCAAGAGTACAATTAATAACTAAGAGAATACCTGAAATACGTTTTACTCATTCAAACTACACATCATGTTAGCTACTGTCTTGACATAAAATATTGATATTATGATAACCTACATATCCACTGTGTATGTGTTCTTCAAAAATCAAATTGTTAGGAGACTGCAGTCCATAGTTTTTTTCAAGTGACCCTCTGCTCCCCTGGAAAAAGAAAAAGAGAGAAATATCTGACATGACAACATCTTGAGAATTTTAAAATGGGGCAGCAAGAAACACCTTATACATGGGATATTTATGTTACTTTTATTACTGGCACCAGTCTATTTCAAGCAGTTCTGAGTAGTGCATAGCAAAAATAAGGATTAAAACAGAACAAACAGAAAGCAATATAAAACACAATGGCAATATCAAATGGTCAGATCTCAACACTTCAAAGGCTCTATCCTGGAGGGGTGCATTTGACATAGCCGGCTTTCTTGTTGTGCAGTTTTTGGTTTGGGTTTTGTAGCGTGTAGTATGGTTGGCTCAAGGAAGAAGGGCTTTTAAAAGACATTTTGTTTTTGTATGTATGTGCATGTGCTTAGGAATGTTTTGCCTGCATGATTCCTTGAATATCTCCAGCTTGCTTTCCATGAAACATTATTGTGTTAAAGAAGAAATATGAAAAAAGAGGGTTGGAAAAACTTTTGGATTTCAGGATTCATGTTATTCAGGAATGTTAGTTATATCCCTTGGCATGAGACACATCTTTTATTTGGGCTTTTATTTTATAATATTTTATTAAAAACTAAATAAATGAGAAGTTGACATGATTCGAATAAAGCACTGTTGTTAAGAATTATATCTATGTACCAGAATACTGTCGGGTCTCACATTTAACTTAGAGACAGTCTTAAAAACTAAAATAGTGGTTTGCTGCAGCCAGCTATTTTGTCTGGAAGTATCCTCTTTGCCTAGAAAAAAAAAAGGAAAAGGTAAACTGAATTTATGAATAGCATCTTGGGAGGATGAAGGGAACTGTAAAGAACAAACTTACCAGTTAGAGAAAATGATTTTTTGACAGTGCCTAATATGCTCTCAAAAATTAAAAATGTATTCAATGATTGATGATTGATAAAGATTGGGGACCTCTGTTCTACTTTCATAGATGGCAATCTTCCCATCTGTGGGATGTACATATGCATTTATATATCACATGCACATCCACACACAGATATAAAAGATATTGTGCTCAAAATCTAAAACTGAAATGGCAGTTTCAAACGTTTCAGCAGTTTTGTTTTAGAATTGGTATAAAACATGCAGTCAGAAATATAAATTAAACTTTATATTATGAAACTATGTTGCTTCAAAAATAGGGCAAGTATGATTTCATGTGGATATTTATGTATTGTACTATGTTTTATTTTGTAGACAGGACCTGCTCCATCTTGTTGCCAAAATGGGTGGGAAAACCAGATTTTAAGGCAACTTGATGATGTAGGCTGGGCAAGCAAAAAGAAGCAAGAGAAAACAAAATGAAGCAAAAGGGGACTGAGACAATATTTACAATTGATTGAGGCATTCGAGAAGTGGAAGAAACTTATTCAAGTGGCATTGAATTGGCAATCAGAATTAAACATTTCAAAAAGTTGCAGCCATAATACTTAGATATGAAAAATAGAATTGAAAGGGATTTAGAGACAGAAATATATAAATATCTACCTAATGGGGAAATCTCTGCTTAAACAGAGAGACAACTGGAAGATACAGGTCATGAAAAAAATACATCTCCTGAATCTGTGTAGAAAAGGGATGATACAAAACTCAACAGGATCTTTCATCACTAGGTCCAGGCACAATGCTTGGGCAGATAAAGAGGGACTTTGGCTTACTAAGTAGAAAGCCAAGTTGTGTACAAAGCTATATGTTGTAGCAACTGAACAGAGATGGAAGAAGAAAGAACCTTTTGGGGCAATGGATTTTCTTACTTTTTATCAGAATCATCTTCTCATAAATGCTTTAGTTGTACGTGGATTTCATAGTTATACGGGGATTTTCTTTATTGGAAAATGTATGGAAGATCCTTTAAAATAGCCATTGTATGGTCTCACACCTAAATTTACATGTTCTCAACAGTATTTGAGTATTTTATCCTTCCTGGTTGAATACCTACTGGATTTAGTTTTGAACCAATTTGTTTTCTTTTGTTTCAATTAATGAACATTCTCCCATAGGTGAATGCTCTCTCTTATCTGCTTATTAATCTAAACTCAATTCGCTTCTTTCAAATATTCTTAAGTCTCTGGGTATTCATCTGAAGGGCTATCATCTCCCTGGATCTGGGTTTCCAAATACACAGATTCATATGTTAGTGTTGCTAATGCACTATAATACTAATAATCTCTAATCTTCTTCTTTCAGCTATTCCTGTAAGGGTCGCCACAGTGCATCATCTGTTTCCACCTAACAACCCGGGCCTTGACTGATCTGGTGTGGAATTCACATTAATGAGTTGCATGATTAAATTTGGCAAGGTTTTATGCAGGATGCCCTTCCTGATGCAACCCTCTCTATTTATCCGGACTTGGGACCGGCTTGCAACCCCTGTAGCTAATACTAATACTCTCTAATACCTGAGAATATTAAAAATAAAGAGTATTAGCACACTGTTAGTTTGGTTGGCTAATGAAGCTTTGGTGAGCGTTTGCTGTGGTGAATTCATCCTTGAGACAAGGTGGTCTGTCCTCTCCTTAAGAAGCCATCTCTGGTCCTAATGGTGTTGAACAAATGTTCTGACTCAGTCTCCTTTGTTAGGAAACATAATGAGAAGAAGGTCACATTGCAACTTCAGAGAGCCCTAGAAAACATGGATAATCTAGACCCTTCCAACTGGGATGTCAGATCTGGGAATTGGATTAAAATGGCATTGATTATACATGTGGATGATCTGTGGCAAAGATGGGATGTGTGTGATGTGTCCATATTATCTCTCCTTGAACTCAGCAGTTTTGAATACTGTTGATTGAAATACTGGGCCAGCTCAGGGAATTAGGACACACAGTGTTCTAGTCCTTACCCCAGGTCCAGTTCCATTCATGTTGATAAATCTAGCCCAAGATTTCTTCTCTCTTCCCTCAGAGCTCTTTTCTCTTCCTGTTCATGTTTAAAATCTTTATGAAGCCTAGAAGATCATTGCCAGCACACAGTTAAGCATCATACTGATGATACACAATTATACACCTTTATCCCAAACCAATCAAGAGAGAATCTCTCTAAGTGCCAGGACATTATGGGGATATGGATGGAGACAGTGGTGGGATTCAAATAATTTAACAACCAGTTCTGTGCCCTAATGACCAGCTGAACCAGCAGTTTTCTGAACTGCTTATAAAAAGTTAACAACCGGTTCTAGCGAATAGGCTCGAACTGGTTAAATCCCACCTCTGGATGGAGATGAACTTGCCTCTGGATCCAGGGATTTTCTGTCCTTAGTTCTCAGTAGGATTGCAATGATCCAGAGAGAATTATCAGTAATATGAAATTTGAGGGTTTTCCCAGGCTTGCAGTTTCTGTTCAAAGAACAGATAATAGCCAGGGTCAGGAGGCCTTTTGCATAAATTCATCTTGTGTGCCAATTAAGTCCTTTCCTGTAGAGGGAGGCACCACTTTCAGTCACTCATGGACTGGTCACCTCCCAAATGAATTATTGTGATGCACCCTGCATAGGGCTGTGAAGACCACATGGAAGCTACAATTGGTTCTCAATATACAGTAGCAGCACAGACAGATATAGGTACACCTTTATAACACCACTGTTGCTATTTAAGGTGTTGGTAATAATTATAAAGCCCGTCAATCCAATGGTTTTTTGTTGCTGACATTCAGGAAAACCTATACAGTCATGATGAGAATAAGCTGATAATAGGCCTTCTGACCAATTTGAAAAGGGAATGTAAACCTGGTGACTTGCAGATACGGGATGATGGAGAGACCAAAATCTGGAAGTGGGATGAGGAAGGTGTTCCAGTTTATAAGAAACTATAAGCTTCAATTGCAAGACTGCCTTTAGATTGACATATTTATTTCACACCTTAGTGGAGCTGGATTTTAATTTGTTTTGTTTTCCAACAGAGATTATGGCCTTTTCCCATTTGTTCATAAGAATGGTACAATGACAGCATAAGCCCTGGCAACATCCTTTTCTCCCATATATCATGCCTTCATCTCAGCCCCAGTCCATAAAGGTAATGGGCTTTTGCCATTTTTAGATAAGCCAATATAATAATACAACTTTGCCCACAAGCTAATACATGATTGCACCCTATGTAAAATCTTAGCTTCCCATGATTGTTGCAGCATATGTAAAACACTTCCTAGCATTACATCAGAGGCAAAATGAGGAAGGCAGAAATGGATGGTATCAGACAAATGTTTCTTGCTCATTTCAGGCTGTGCATGCTCCCCTCAGCTTTGCTTGTTTTCTCCCCAAAGGGCTGGTTGTAACAGTACTGTGCTGCTGGTCTAGCAGAACCTCACAATATCAAAGGTAGGCTGCTAGTTAGTGTACAATGAATTGCTTTCTGATCACATGCCTCATACACAAAATCAGACAGCACCATTTGGCAGGGAGTTAGAATAGATGCAGTAGAGGCAGGATAGGGACTAGCAATAGAAGCTGCAGATTTATCACCAAAATGGTTCTGCTGACTTATGGAAGGTACATAGCACTTTAACTCAGCAGAGGGAAAAACCCTAAGATTTATGATGTTTATGATGACATCAAGCAAGGGCCACTTAGAGAATGACACAAGTGCTGCATGAAGACATTTGGGAAGTGAAAATAGTAGTGATGTGGTAGTGCCCTGTGTTCCTATACTTAGACCATTATAGCTGTAGTTTATCTTGTAACAAATAAGATTAGATTGGAAAATTAATTCTTCTTTTAAATCTATGTTGCTTAACCAATGGTACCTCATTCAAGAGTTTTCTTCTCTGGTAAGTCGACTTTTTTATTGCTTTGGTTTGCTTTGGCATAGAGTAAGAAAATCAGGCAATCTTAATATATGCAAAGTAAAAAAAGAAAACAACCACCAAATTAGGTCTCCATCGCCTTTCATTTCTGCAGAGTTCAGTTCTCTGGATGTGATTTTAGATTCAATAGGCTCTATACTAAATTACTAATTCTCTAAGGAAGGACTGGATTCTAATTCACCTCATTTAGTAACTAAGCATTTGACAACCTTGCCAACATTCTAAAGTTCTCAACCCAAAACTGAACATAAAAGCTGCTAAATATCTGTAGGGCATTTCTCTTATCTGCCGACCCCATCTCTGAATCTCAAAATGCATAGGAAAGGAGAGAGCAAACATAATACAGCTTTATAAAATGTCTCCAGAAACAGAGTTTGACACCATTTGTAATCATTTGAAGTTTGCAAAGCAGAATTAATGACATGGTGACTGAGATGATCATCTGGAGAGCCTGAAGAAAAACAAAACTAAATAAACCTATGGGTTTCCTTGTTTTGTTAATGTAATGAAAGCTGCTTTGTAAACTCCTTTGTCATACAGAAGTTGTAATTTCCAAGTCCTGAAACTCCACCCCCATCTACTTAATATTGGCTCACCTGGAATATTTATATACAGAACATGGGCAGTAACAAATGAGAAGAATGTATTGAGACCAAAAACCTGTAAAACTGGAAACTTCCATGTGGGTTAGCTTACTATATCCTGTATCTATCTGTATCTAGAAGAAAAAACCTATAAGGACATTAATTTTTTTTAAAAAAGGTCTTTGGCATATAACTAATAACTGCTGGATGAGGAATATTGATTAACTAGGTTCGAAAATGGTATCTTTTAGAAACTTATTATAAGCAGATTAATTCTTTCAGCCTAACATATCTCACAAGATTGTGGCGTAGTTAAAATATGATAATTGTAGTATATGTGCATCTAAGTAGAGCTAGTACAACAGGAAGAATCTAAACAAAGTCAGCAGATGGAACCATTCTCTGTGACTCCATATTGTGCCATCAAAGGAAATATGGAAAAGGATGGGACAATAAAACCTGTCTTTTACACACCTTTGCTGTCTGTAATTGGTCAGCAGGGCAAGAGATTAAAATAGTTTCACTAGAAGTCAGAGATAGGAGTGCAATTCTCAAGGAACTTGTTTTATGTGAGGAGATTAAAATGAATATATGGTTTGTACAGGAGTTTAGATGAACCACATTATGACTCTTGTTGCCACTTAAAAAAGCTATTTGGGAACATTTGGAGTATTTACAAAAAAATACCATGGCCTAGGGATTGGCACAGTGTATTAATAATGTCACTGCTAAGAATGTATTTATTTAAATTATACATAAGTAAAATTTCCATACTTCAATCCCATCAAAATTATAGTCGGGTCAGGCCCTGCTTAGAATTTCTTGTTTGTCTTTGAAATCAGCCAAGGCTATGATCTGAATATAACTTATCATTAGATTTTTCTTTCTTTAAGAAAAAAAATTTTTCTTTCTTTCTTTCTCAGCATTCTGTATACAAATTCTATTACAATGGTTGTTTTTTATCAGCTGAAAAGCAGAAATGAAAATGTTAATGTTGCAGGTTTTTGTTTTGCATCTTATTGAATATCTTAACTGCTCTAGGTATCTTGCAATATTATTGACATGCTACCATTATCAAGTACCATTGAAGAATTTTGTCTTTATTATCAGGTGGTAATAAGTTTTACTATAAATGGTAAGCACATGTAAACTGCAGTTATGAATCCACTGAGAACTAATATGGCTTGATGCTGTTTATTTCCCTTAACTGGTTTAGCAAATAAGCACAAAAATATAAGATTTCTGCACATAAAGGGCAGCTAATGCTGAACCCTATTACAAAATCTAATCAACTGGGAGGAAATATAGGCAAAAGTAGATTCAATTCTTCTTGTTCAATTCCAAAGAAACGGGTTTTCATGAACATAATTGTTGCTACGCAAAACTGCACAGATGCAAAAAACAAAACCATCACACTATTCCCTTTTGGATTAAGCAAGTAATGCAGAATACAGAGAAAGAGTTCTGCAACAAAAAAAGCAGGGGAAAAGAAAAGGAAAAATATCTAGACCTTTCTTTTTACTATCATACCTTGCAAACCTTACAAATTGCCCATTGCTTCCACTGCATCCATATACCATTCCATGTAGTGCCTCCCAGATGCTTAATATCATCAGTCACCTCAAATCATCTCAGTTCAGGAGGCCTTGTCTGTCCATTGTTCATGTAAACTACCTTTTAGGAGGGGGAGATGTGGAATTAGGAGATTTTAATTCGGGATATGGGAGTTTTGAGATGGTGGTGGTTGTTATGGAGTTGTTCAAAAAACAAAAAAAAATCTATAACGGTATTTTTTTATCTTTGTTTTCCCAGGGTCTCTTCATTCCAAACTATTTTCCTAACTTCCAACCTTCTTTCATATATTTAGAGTATTTTACAATTTTATCTTATATGATTAAGGTCATCGCTATGGATTTATTACTTGGAACCCTGACAATCAAACTATCATAAAGTACTTCTTTTCTATGGTCACACACTTTCTATTCAACTCACATATAGCAACCATTTATTCCTGCCCCCCTTTTTTACTGCATATATTCTGTAAGCACCTAATTCCCACTACATTCAATTTTTCTAGGCATGCTTAATGGAGATACTCTTTTTCTTTGAAGAAGTTTCGCTTCTTATCCAAGAAGACGTTGAAGAAGCTTCTTGGATGAGAAGCGAAACAGCTTCAAAGAAAAACCAGAAAGTCCAGTTGCCTCTTGAAAAAGCACCTTTAGGATAGTCCACCTGAAGATTTTCTCTTGTTTCTACTATGTTTTCATTTGTGTAATGAAACAACAGCATTCTTCCCATCATCAGGTATGGATATGGTCTTTGCACCTTTGTTAAATGAGCAGCACAGCCACTCCATAAGCAAACCACATCCTATTTTAACATTTCTCTGCTTACTTCATCACTCATTAACCTGTAATCTTGCTAGCACAGCACTTATAATTTCCTTTCTACTTTTTATGATGGTGGAGGTGGGGTGGACCTTTAACATTTATACCATTCATTTCAGTTCCACTCCAACAGATCGCTATTGTTTCTATATCAATCTCTAAAAGCCTCCTTCCATCATTCTCTCCCTTTGGTTTCATCCCAAATTATTTCTTCACTTTTATTTTAATGCCGAACACTTTGGAAACTCTATCAGAAGGCAATATTTGTAGCTGATGGTTGAACTGTGGAGTCCTTGGTGCTCTTAGAGCTTTGTGGTTTGTTGTAAACGTTTCATTACTGAACTAGGTAACATCCTCAGTACTGCATCTACTCCAGACTCTAGAAGTTCCTTGCTTAGCCACCTTCTCCACTTCCAAAACAATTTTCTATTTCCATCAAAATTGTTCTGTATTTTCTCTGCCTCATTTTCTCTTAACTATTCCATATTCTTTTTTTTCCACATTCTTTGCTATTCTTCTCTATATATCTTACACATAGATTATTCTCATGTTTTTACAATATTCTCTTGTGACACTTTTTCTTCTGTAGCCTCTGTCATGTCTTCATCACACATTCTTTTTTATATTTCTATCAGCAGAACTTCACATACTGTTGTGGCTCACTCTAACATAATTCCCCCCTTCTTTTCCAAGCAGTCTCGCATCCTTTTCCCTTATACCTACTTTTCTCTCATTCTGTTGGTACAGCAGTCTGCTTTCTGATACTTATTCATGCAGGACTTTTAGTTGTCTTCCCGCAGTCACTCTATATTCATTCTTGTTTCTTTAAGGTATTTTTTCCTCAAGCTTCACTAATGAAACTACCAATATATTGTCTGTCCTATATTCAGAACCTCTCATAGTCTTTACAAATTTTCTCATTTTTCATCATAAACAGTCATATCAGTTACGCTTTTAGATTTGTATTCATTCTTTTCTCATGCGTGCAGATAAATAGACTTACATTTAATCTACATGTTCAAAACAAAATATCCTTTTTGCCAAAAAATGCTCACTAAGGAGTCACCATTCTCTTTCACTCCTGGATCTCCAAATGGCCAAATCACCTTTTTTATAATCTTTTGTGTCATTCCTGTAATGTACCGCGCAGGCGCGGCCGGAGTTTCCACTCCGGTCTGTCTGTGCGGAATTTGAACCAGCAGCTGATTGGCTGCCAAAAGAACGCTTCCCATTGGCTGGGCCACCCAGCCAATGGGAAGCGCGGAAAATGACACCGCGGCAAAATATAAAAAGCCGCGGCTTCCTTTTCTCCTCCACTTACGATCTTGAGCTTTGCTCGCGGCTAGGAATAAATGGGACCCTTCGCGGTCATCCAAACTGACCTCGCGTCTGAGTATTTCTTAATGGATTTTGACCAGGTTTTCGGCCAAAACAATTCCTAATCATCCATTTGTTTTATTCAGAACATTGAGATGTTTGTATCAATACTCATATTGAATTCTTCCATTATCATCATTCACTGGAGAGTAACATGCAACTATCATCAATGTAATGAGCTAATGGACTGCTACTTTCATAAGGATGAATTTGTACTCTCTGACATACATTTTAGTGTTTTCATTCTTAAACATATTCACCATGTTTCACATGCCATGATCTTCTACAAATAGAACCGCAGATATTGATCTCTTCTCCCAATCATGGCTTTGGTCAATTAAGACCTTTATGTAATGCTGTATAATAAAACAGAGATGATATAAACTTGGCCATCAACCTTACTAACATCCTTACTAACACCTTACTAACACCAGAAAGCATTCTTGACTAATGTAAGAACAGTAGTGTTGGTTTTGGCTAATATGCCACAAACAAAGTCTAGTTTTATCTCACACTTATTCTGTTCTACCCAGGCTAGATTCTATACTACATTGTAATTCAACATACCCTGCAAACTGCAAAAAATTAAAACAAAGATTTATGTGCATAGATTTATATAAAACTGACCATGTTGAACTCAGTAAAAGCTCTGTATACAGTAGATCTGCACAGGATTGTTTTGACAATTGAACAGGGCCATGCCTTATTACCTTCTCTAAGGTAATAAAACATTTTTAAAATGTTTTCCAGTATTACAATAAACAAACAAAAAAATGAACTGTGCTTTTGAGCTCATAAAAAAGACAAGACACAGAAGAAAAATGGGAAGGAAAAAAATAGTTTTTGCATCAGGAGTTGATACAGATTTGTTAGCAATACAGTCATATACTCCTAATAAGGATCATCTTGGCAACAGTCTGACAGCAATATTCTGAATCAATTGTGGTCCTGAATTATCTTCATATAGACAGATGCAGAGTCCCTGGGTTACAATAGGTCAGCCTACACAAATTCATTCTGGGCCACAGCTGCAAGTTTTCCTTCTAAGAGCAGGGCTGAACCTAAAAAAGATATTTAAGAAGTACTTCCAAACAAGTTAATTGCCCTATTCACTTTGGCTTTCCTACCAATAGTAGCTAAAAACACTTATATTTCATCAATAGTAAGCTTCAATTTCTTAATCTGTTAATGACCATCACAGTCTTCAAGCACCAGTTTTGAATGTTTGCTATTTCCAGCATCTGGTGGGGAAAAAAAGAATAGGCCACTTCCATGCTACTGAATTAAAGCACCATCCTGCCCATGTTGTCCAGATTCACAAGTATATTCATTATAAGCTCATTGATTGGTTTTCTTCCCTGGCTTTGCTACTGTTCCCCTTCAGTGTGTCTCCAGCCAGTGAGAAAACATCTACCAGTTGAAACGCCTAAACATGAACAGGGAATAGTTTGGGACTTCACCTTTATGGGACTCTCTTTCTATTTCAGTATCTTCCAAGTAAAAAAAATAATAATAATGAAGAAATATATGGAAAAAATAGCTCTTGCTTATAAATCTGTATCTATGAAAATGTTTAAACTGAGCTGAACAGATTCAAAGTCAGATGCTATAGCTACATACTTGCTTGCAGAGAGCCACGGAGTAGAAATACAGGGTGGCTGCTAATATACAGATATGCAAATATGCAAATATTCAAACACTGCATCTCTTCCTTTTTGGATGTGTCTTTCTGTATAACTGTGCCAGGGGGTAACTATGCTATGCAGTTTTTGAATAATTTTTTATTCTGGAACTGGTACCCCCATGCAGTGCCCTTCTGCAGAGTTTGTATGCTATGTGGTAGCAGCCTCAGAAAGAAAGGACAACAGTTTTGCCCTCAATATGCAACATAGTAGGTCTTGACTAATCAACTAGATAATCCCCTTGTATATTTGAAGTTATAGGGGAATCTGGTAAATGATCAGCAAAAACCCAATTCAGCATCCCTCCTTCTGTTTGAAACCTTATGGTGAAGAAAAACAGGAGTGTTTTATCTGCCCTGACACCATTTCAGACTTGCAAATTAATTTCCTTTTATTCATTCTGACTTGGAATCAAGGTTAACTACTTAGTCTAGGAATTTGAAGACTGTGCCTTTCTTATTGTGGTCATTCCCTTTTAGTTTGTTCATTAGGAAGAAACTGGTCTCACACTTAGAAGCCTGAATCTGTCACTAGTCTTCCTATGTGAGGATGGGATTTGTTATTAACTATGGTAAAAATATAGTAAAACATATTTTTTTATTTTTTTATTTCTTCTTAGTCCACAAGCAAATAACAGGAATTAGTTCTAAGCAACTGTGGGATAAATATCCATTTCAAAGCTGTTTCAGACACTATTCTGGAATTGAAATATTCTTCCTTGCTCTGATCAGCGAATGAAGCTGAGAACTAAAGAGGAAGCATATCTCTCTTTGGGATCCTAAAGTTCCTTAGCAGCATCCTGTATCACTGGTCATTTAATTCTTTTCCACTGCTTTGCCAGGTTCGGGTTAGAAGAGTGTTCCTAGATGCTGCTTTGGTTTATTTTATTACTATTTTTCCCTAGGCTAATATACCAATTCAGAAACAATGGACTTTGAGAGCCTTTCATTTTCACATTAGTAATTGCATTAGAGCAGGGGTCCCCAACCTTTCAGATATCAGGAATCACCAAGTTCATAATTTAAAATCCCGCAGACCACTAATATGGTCTGCCTAATGATCAGCTGGGTGGGCGTGGCTAGGTGGTCATGTGACTGAGGGGTGCCTCTCAGGCCTCTACTCACCCCTCCTCTCCCAGCCACTCCCCACCTCCCCACCCAGGCTCCAACAGGAAGCAATTTTTGGAGCTAAGCAGCTGCCATGAGAAAGAGTTGGCAAAACAGCAGGCTCAGTTCAAATTGGATCTGACTGAGAAGGCAGTTCAGCAGAAGTACTGAGGACTAGGAGCATAGGCTTTCCAAGCAGAAGGAAGACCTGCAGGAGTGCAAGGCCATTTGGGCTCCAGCATGCTGTTCTTCATCCGGGCAGCAGGAGTTTCACAAGCTGCTCACTGAGGTGCCTGGACTCCCATGTTGCAGGAAGGGGTTGGAGCTACTAAACAGGTGGCCAAGATGTGCCTGAGGACTACTGATTTAGTGCAACATAAAAAATGCAAATAATTTTTCTGCGGACCACCAAAATTTTCTATGGACCACTGGTTGGTGACCGCTATATTAGAGAGCCAGTTTGGTATAGTACTTGAGGCACTAGGCTAGAAACCAGGAGACGATGACTTCTAGTCTCACCTTGGACACAAAGCCAGCTGAGTGACTTTGAGCCACCCCTTCTCCCTCATCTCTAATAAGAAAGCAAAAGAAAGCTATTTCACCCCACCCCACCCCCAAAAAAACCTGCCAAGAAAACAACAGGGACTAATCCAGGCAATTGTCAAAAGTCAAAATTGATTCGAGATGTTTGTTTTAAAAAAGTATATTAAATAAAATACAGCATTGTTACCTCAAGTCTGAAAAACAAAGAATGACCCAGAAACAATAATTGAGCTTCATTTGGGAATATCGTGGCACTCAAGTATAATGGGATGGATGTATTTCTTATGGTGAGCAATGTGATTGCTTGGTTTTTGGCTTGTGTTATGTAACTTCAACTCAACTGTGGCTTATTCAGCAAATCATGACAAACTAAATCATATCTTAATACAATGTGTGAATCCAGCCAATAGGGATGGAAACTTTAGCAGCAAACAATAATTGCTGAAAAATCTTCTTGTAAATATTCAGTCATAAATCAGCCTCTGCTCCTCAGTCTCTAAGTACAGTACTTCTTTAAGAATACCAGGGTGCATCTACAATCCAACAAGCAAGATCAGCTATTTTTTTAGAAATTATGTCAATTATTTTTCATTCTAAAGATGTGAATGTTGATCAGATGGCCAATTCTGATATCAGAAACTGTTACCACAAATTGTCAGAGGTTAAGAGCCAGAGAGTTGTTAAACTTAATTTAGCATTTCAACAATTCCTGCTTTCATTTGTATTACCATGCAACTATAGAAAACAATGTTCAAATTGTAGGCCATTTGTAATCCATACTCTAGGAGTCTTTTTTAGCTAGAACCTGGCTAAAATAATTGAAGAGCTATGCTATATGTTGTATTATAACTTTTAATATATTTACCAGTAGGTATTAGAATAGAATAGAATTCTTTATTGGCCAAGTATGATTGGACACACAAGAAATTTTCATACAATGTTCATACCTATACTTGTTATCTTGTAGCTGTTTGACAAATTAAAAAAAATTGTCTTTGGTGCATATTTTCTCAGTGTACATAAAAGGAAATGTTACATTCATCAGGAATCATAAGATACAACATTTAATGATAGTCATTTTATTTATTTATTTATTTTATTTA
>JAEANM010008301.1:0-17101 GCA_017656035.1 Myanophis thanlyinensis | reverse complement strand
CTTTCCTTTCCTTTCCTTTCTCCTCTGGCCTTAGCTTCAGGAAGGCGATTCTCACCCAGAGCCAAGTCCATCCTGCCAAACCCAGGCAGTGGCTCAGCTGCCCTGCTCCCCTCCTCTCCGGACCCCCAATTACTTTCAAGTACAAGACAGGAGGGGGTGGGGGGACCTAGCCTGGAGGTCCCAGCCCCTCCCCTCGCTCGTCCCCTGGTGGGAACAGGGAGCCAGGTTCCTCACGCAGCCAGCCAGCCACCGAGCATGCCTTTGTTCTGCACATCAGGCAGAAACTGTGATTGCACCCAGCAGAAACGGGGTTGCTGCATAGCGGCACGGCTGGCGCTGCGTGATGCAGACCTGGGAGGCTCAGTGTCACAGCTTGGCAGGCAGAGAGGCTGATGCTGCCCTCCCAGCCCCCCCCCCCCTCTGCATGGAGCTGACCTGAGGAGCTCCCTTTAGCTGCAGGAGTGGGAGCCCAGCAATACGCTAAGCGGGAGCCATGCCTAGGCAGGTGAGCTTGGCTTCAGGGTAGGAGATTCTGAGCTCATGGGGGGGGGGGGGGGCTGAATGAGGAAGAGCCCTTCAAGGGCAATGCAGGTGCAGGAAAAGGGAACTGCATTTGAGCATCCTCTCTCCTCCCAGGAGTAGCAAGGGTGGGGGTGGGAAGTTGAGAAAAGATTGCAGTAAGTCTGTCCCTCTGTGCCTTTTAGGGCAAAATTCCCCAAACTTCAGAATTTGCAAGAACGAGAATTTCCACTCCTAGAATTCCCCATCCAGCATGACCATCAATGAGAACTGAAGTCCACACACGCTGCCTGGGGAATTCTGGAAGTTTGCATCTGGATGTACAGATGCGAAGGTAGGGAGGTAGAAAGGTAGATAGGATGGATGGATGGATGGGCTTGGTGATTTAGTGATGAAGACCCTTCTGGGAAGGTTGGGAGTTCAGACCTTGGTAGCATCAGATTTTCTGTCTCTGGGCGCAAAGAAAAAACATCTGCTGTGAATTCCTGCACTGGCATCAGGAAGGGCATCCAGCCAGTAAATGCTCAACTCCATCCAGCTGCCCAGACTCTACCCCGAATTAAGGGTTACAGCAGGGTTGTAAAAAGAGGTAGTACATAATACATACGTATTCCTATTTCCTAACTTCACCTCTGGGAAGGTGACACGCTGGCTAGGAATTCTGGGAGTCGAAGTCCATCCATCTTCAAGCTGCCAAGGTGGAGAACCGCTGCTCTAACGGAGCAGTCCTTTCACCCAACGTTTTTCAAGGAGTAGGAAAGGAAGATTTCCTTTTCTTTGGGGTTCTCACCAGCCCATGGGGAGGGGGTTTCTGATGGACAGCAGCACCATGGATCATATGCGTGTGCTCATATGCACAAGAAGCTCTGAATATGCAACATGATTTCCTGCCACAACATGGATGCCAAAGAAAGCATATTGGAATGTCCTAAGGGCAACCCACGCATTGTCTTTATGTTGACCTCCATGATATAGGTCACAATCTGAGGGATACTGCAGATGGGCTGAAAGCAAGGCAGTGTAGATTACTAAAGTCCACACAAAGGCTGTGTTTGCTCAACGCACCCCGTTAGGCTCAAAAGACTACCACCCGTAATTCAGCCTGGTATGGGACCTCAGTTGTTGCTTCAGCATGTTGTTAAGATGCGATAGGGTTTGTAGGCACACGCAGCAGGTACTATGATCCCAACCACCCTGCTTTATTAACCCAGGCTAAAGGATAAGTGAGCGCTAACCTGGGACATTCTAACTCACAGCCCGGTCATTTCTCTCCCATATTACACCGGTTCCAGCATCCTTCAGTTTTAATGCATAAACAATTGCAACTTTCAAAAGTCTGTGCATTGTGTGAATGAGGAGAAAGAAAGAGAGACAGAGACAGACACACAAAGAGAGAAAGAGAGAGGTCTCACCACAATCTTCAGCTTGAAGTGCACAAGGGAGACATAAAGGCAGCACAACCCCTACTGTACAAGACATGACCACACACGAGCCTGTCAGCAACACCCATGTCTCCTTTGAACGGTAAACTTAGAAGCTCATTTCGCCATCAACTGCGAAATGAAACAAGGCCACCGAAGAACAAGTTAAAATTATTACTAGTGATTTTTTTTCCTCCCCAGGAAGAGAGATATTTCTAAAAATACATTGGATGAACAAAAATACTCCAGATTATTAAATGAACAATGATGATCTACCCAACGAGAGAACTCAAGAGATTACTTCCACAAACCGAATAGCAGAAGGGAAAGGAAACAATGCAGGATCCACAAAGAGGAGGGGGGAATGGCCAGCAAAAGGGTCTCCTGTTACCAAGGGGTGTGTGGTGGTGGTGGAGAAATCAATTGCAACATCTGGGGCCAGTCTTCCTGAGAAGCATCATCAACCTTCACTGACTTTTTTTACAAAGTGATCACAGTTAATCTGCTTTGTAAGATAGATAGATAGATAGATAGATAGGAGGAAGGGATCTGACCCAAGAGTCACTCTGGGTTCTGGCTCTCCCCAGCCTTTATTTACATATCCACAAAAACCATGAAGCACCAGCCCAGCCCGCCCACCAGCAGCATGGTGACATGAATGGCGTAGATGAGCAACTCGTTGACCAGGCTAAAGTCCACCCGCCGCCTTCCCATCAGCAGCAGGATGATAGAGAGCTTGTATTGGAAGCGGAGGAAGAACCGGATGCCGAGATACTGGATGCAAAACAAGACCGCCAGCGCCACCCAGAGGACGGAGGTGAACAGGCTGCAGCTGAAGTACAGCAGGAAACGGATCACCCCATACATCCAGCGGGACTTCAGGTAGATATCAAAGTTGTTGTACTTGGTGCGCACCAGGGGGGCGGTCCGGACTGGCCCGCAGGCCGAATGCAGGCATGTCGTGTGGGGCCCGTGGAAAGACCGAACCCGCCGTGGGATAGGAATGACAGGCATCAGGCAACCCAGGCTTTTTACAGGACCGGAGAGCCAGGCTGGCAGGGGGCGGCCCCGACCACTTCCGTGAAGATGGGAGGGGAGGCCAGCGAGCCAGGAGGGTGGACACGGCCTGGACGTGCCGAGACGGAAGCCGCCTGCAGGAAGGAAGAGAAGGAGAGCGAGGTTGAGGGAAAGGGAGAGAAGACCAGCTGGCTCCGAGCCGAAGACGGGAGCCTGACACTCTCTTGGGGGGGCTGCCAGGCACGGGATCCACCAGGAAACCAACCTGAATTAATCCCCTTAGTGGGATTTGGAAGGCCAGAATGGCTGCACATATATGTCACCGTTGCCACTGATGCAAACTTGGCAACTTTAAGACTTGTGGACTTCAATGCCCAGTCAGTCAGCCAGGCTTGAAGCCGTCAAGTTTGTGGAGGTCAAGAGCAAAGGGCCACACAGGAGCCGGCTGGAGGGGAATCCACAGAGTTCTTTACGGTCAGGAAAAAGAAAGATGGAAGTACAAGCAAGGCATTTGTTCAGCCTCCCAGACTAAGTCACCACCCGGTGGGGCGGGGAGTTCCAAAGGACTGGCAAAAGGTTTTGGGAAAAGAAAATATCGGAAGGCGGATGAACTGGGTCACAATCTAGGCACAGAAAAAGACGTGTGCAGTTGGAAAGAAGAGAAGGGAGCGAAGGAGGAGGGGAGGGCGGCCTTTCCCTTCCCAGCAGGTTCTGCAACCGGCCCACTGTCAGCCCTGCCAGGTAGTCCAGGCATGGAACCCAACAACTGCTACAAGTGCTAAAACACATTTATCTTCCAGCAATGATGACCAAGTCTTGCAGGCCTTTTCCTGCCTTTGCATCGCAGCCGGATGGGGCCTCAGTGCTGATCAAGCTGCGGCTTTGATACCATCGCATCGTTTTTAATTTAAATCCTGTTTTTATCATTTTAAATAAGCAACCCCGGGCAGCGAATACCCATAATGCTGTACCCCTTCCTCCTCCTCCTCCTCCCATTTCCCCCACAACGACAATGACAACAACCCTGCAAAGTAGCCCGGGCTAAGAGAAATGTTGGGCCAAAAGTCTCCCAACCGAGGCAGGACTAGAACTCACCGTCTCCCACCTGGCGCCTTAACCCAAAAAGGACCATTCCTCCCTGGCATTATTGTTAGGAGACTCGCTTGCACAGTCCGCCTGCAGAGAGGGGAGTCTGACTCTGACCCCGGGGGGAGGATTCGCACCCAGGCTTGCCCCCCCACCCCCAGGAGAGGGCCAAGACTCCCCCCCACCCCAGGAGCCCCTCCCCCTCGGAGGAAGCCCAAACCTGGGTCCTCCCGCTCCCCCAGGGCAGCCTCGGGGTCCCCCCTGGCCTGACCCGAAGGAGGGGCGGTGGGGGGGGGAGAGACCCCCGGGAGGGGCCCTGCAGGGCCAGAGGTCTTGGGGGGAGGGGAGGGACCGGCCATTCCTGTGAGGAAGGGGGCTCCCCCCCAAAAGAGAGCCAGGCGCCTGCGGCGGGGGAGGATGGGGCCTGCAGTCCCGCCAACCGGCGGCCCAGCGGGGGGGGGGGGGCGCCACCACCTGCTGGGCCGGCCTACTTCGCGGGGCTGTCGGGCGGGCCGGCGCCGGGGAAGGTCCCCGTCGGAGAACTCACCGGGCGTCCCGGGAGGCGCCTGCGGGCCATGGCGGCGGAAGGGGGACGGAGGGCGGGGAGAAGGGAGGCCGGGCTCGGGCGGCGGCGGCGGCGGCGCTGCGACTCCCCTTCTTCCTTCGGGCCGGCGGCGGAAAAGCCCGCGCGCAGCGATGGCGTCATCAGCGGGCGCCGCCTCCCCGTGGGGGGGAGAACGCGCCGGGAAGCCGTCGCCTAGCAACGGGGCGCGCAGGCGCAGTCGGGGCTCTTCATCGCTCTCTAAGCAGGGCTCTGGATTCCCCTTCCCATCATGCCCCTCCCGATTGGGGAGGATGGGAGCGGGAGTCCAGTACTACTTGGAGCTCTAGCTGGGTTCTCCAGCAGCATTAGGCCCTGCTGATCGGGAATGATGGGAATGGGAGTGTGGCACATTGGAAGGCAACATGTGACCCATCATCCTTAGCCTGGTTTTCTGCAGATGTGCTGGACTCCCCTTCCCATCATCCAGCAGCTAGTGAAGCATGATGGGAGCGGGAGTCTGGTTTCTTTGGGGCCTTGGCCGAAAGGAAAGGCCGGTGATGCCCATTTGAGCCAAACTTCACCACGGTGCCCGAAAGGAAAAGACGTGCCTTTGCTGGGCCTGGTGGGCCAGTGGATGATGGGCACTGCAGTCCCAGACATCCATCCAGCAAAAGGAGTCAGTGCCCCCCCTTCACCCCACATCAGGCTCTGGCCGAGGCCAATGCCAGAGACGGGAGATTAAGGGATGAACTGAGCAAAGATTAACACCACGTTGGCATCTTTCATCTTTCCTGCCCTACAAACAATGACTTCTCCTCCTTTCAAAACTTTAAATAAAATGCATACATTGCCAAGGATTTATAATATGAGCTGAAGAGTAGTAACAAATATTATTTTCAACGTATCTGTCACTTTGGCAAAAGAACAAGAATGGGAAGGAAAGGGAGGGAACTGCCGTACCAACCTGTAGCAGATACTGAGCCTGAAATAAATTATAGATACATGCATCTTAAAAGAGTTTATTTGGGTCATGAATAGGTGATGGGGGGGCTTCTCTTGCGTAGAATTTAAATTATGCAAAATAAAAAAACCCGGCTTATAATACTTCATCAAACATGCATAAAACTGTCAGGTTCCCATAAATTCTTCTCAATTAAATCGCTTCAGATCCTGATTGCATTTACTAATTTAATCAAGAGTAGAATAACTCGGATCCCCAGGAGTGATGAATTACGATGGCTTTTTTGTCCTGAGAGGAGAGGACGATGGGAAAACAGGCAGGACAAAAACTTCATTTTAGGCACAGAATCCGCCCGTCGTTTTTCATTCTCAGTTGGATGAAAGAATCCACTTTCAGATCCATTCAGGTTTGGGGAAATGGTCACGGACAGAGTCTGGTGTCCTGACTCTCCACCCAGGTGGTCCAGGCTGGAATGTCCTCCATTCTCTGCACTGGAAGGAAGCAGAATAACAGACTTAGGTACAGATTAATGGCTGTCCAATCTATTCTTGAAAAGCTCCAGTGACGGAGCGCCCACAAGTCTTGGAGGCGAGATGTTCCTTCCACTGGTTAATTGTCCTCATTGTCAGGACACCAAATCTTTTCCAAAAGGAAGCGTTGGCTGTTGGAAACAGTTGAGAAGTCCAGTCTGAACTGTCAGTAGCTGTCCTTCCATTATCCACCTCCATAACTGATGAAGTCTCTTGGATGAGAAGCAAAAGGTTTTTTTTTCTTCTTCTTCCTCCTCAAGGAGAAAAAACGGTCCAATTACCTTTTGAAAAAACTCCTTTGAGATCAGTACCAGATTTTCTTGACGAGAGGTACTCCTAACATTTAACCACAAGAGGGAGCACTTGGCAAAATTATGGCCCGAACCAGCCATTTCTAATAGAAAGGCAAACCATAAAGGACCTTTTTAAAATAAAAATAAATAATACCAATAAAGGAGAATATTTGTAGCTCTTCCCAGCCATCATGTGTTTGGCTGGGTGTGCAAAGATGCTGGTGGCATGCACAACTCCCCCCCCCCTCGGGCAAGGCTTGGCTGGCCCGTCCCACCAGCTCGTTTCAGAGCCAGGATGCTCACTTATTAGAATCCGAGCAGAGAATTAAATCAATTACCCGGCCTAATAAAGCACCCAGGATATTTTGTGTTTAATTAAAGCTTTTAATTAAAGCGGTGATGATTGTGCTTTTGTCGTCTCTGGCAACCAAAAGTCTCCTTCTGGGACTTTGGGAGTCGTTTGGCTCTTGAGGTGGTGGTGAGGGAACGCATGGAAATACAGAGTGAAAAATGAGAGGGTCTTTGTTTAGAGCAGTGTTTCTCAACCTTGGCAACTTTAAGACGTTTGGACTTCAACTCCCAGAATTCCCCAGCCAGCTTAAAGGTGCCAAAGTTGAGAAACACTGGTTTAGAGAGAAGACAGGTGTTGCTTCTTCGCACCTGAGAGCCTGAAAAAACCCAATGAGGTGAGGGACTTATGGGGAAAGGTCTTCTCCCACCCCATTCTCCCTGGCTGCTTAGTTCAGGGCTGTACCTGCAGCCCTCAAGATTTGGCTCTGTGGCTATTTAACTGCTGTGTCACGTTGATGGATAAAGTTGGAAAATGTAGGCAAAAAGAGATGAGTTTTCCGATGATCCTTGGCCATCGCTCTTTGACTGTCCCTATTTATTCCCCAGATCCATTTTAGACCACTGTGAAATGCTTAGATCCAAGCCACCTTCGTGTAAACCAGTGAAGATCACCAAGTAGTCCCAAGCCCAGGAGAAGTTTTAGAACGTAGACTACAACATAGAATAATAGGGCTGGAAGGGACATTGGAGGTCTTCTGGTTCAAGCCCAAGCAGGACGCCCTTTCTCATTCCATCCAGTCTCTTCTTGAAAGCCTCCAGTGATGGAACATCCACAACTTCTGGAGGAAAACCGTTCCACTGGTTAATTGTCGCTGTCAGGAAATTCCTCTTTAATTCTAGATTGGATCTCTCTTTAACGATCCTCTACCCATCCCCCACACCCCTTACTTATGGCCCTGCCTCTCAGGTACTTTGGAGAACAGATTGACCCCCTCTTCTCTTTAGCAGCTCCTCAAATATTAGAAGACTGCTATTATGCACGTCACTCTAGTCCAATAGACTAGCCATGCCTAATTCTCTCAACCTTTCATTGTAGGCCTCTTCTATCCATGCTGGAGGGGGCCAAGATGACCCTTTAGGACCTGTGGACTCCTGCTGACTCAGGAATTCTGGGAGTTGAAGTCCACAGGTTGTAAAAGGGTCATAGTTGCCCACCCCTGAATCTATGGGGTCACAAAGAGTTGACGTCAACTTGATGGCGGATAATCAATCCATCAGTTGCAGCTATTGGAGAACCTCTCGGTCAATTAGCAGCTGCGAGAGTGAAGGTGGGACTCTGTCCAAATACGAAAATCCTTCTTCCTCCTTCATCCATAACTGTAGGAATCGCACACACCCTGACAGGAAAATCCATAGTGTAGGAATGGCCAACTAGGCACTTGGGAAAACTCCTCGGTTGGTTGGTCGTCTTCTTTTCCAACATCTGCCAAGTGGCCTGCTGTTTCTCCTCTGCTCCTTGTCTGCATAGTCTCGTTTGGCATACAATATGCCCCGGGCAGGCTTGGTTCCTTAAGAAGATCAGACATCTTTACGTAACCCATTTTTCCTTAGCATTAAATCTTCCTCGGGATTAGCGACTACTGAAACATCTGTGTGGGCTTGGAGACAAGATTGCCAGCTGGAGCTGCCGAAAATAACAGAAGATATTAACTGTTGGAAAAGGGCATGAAAGAGAGGGGGGGGGAAGAAGCAAGACCCACAGGCGAAGTACGTGAACAATGCTAGGATACATCTTGTGGCTAAAAGGGATGAAACCAGAATTAGTTGTTTTAAAAAAAATTAGTGTGGTGACATCTTGCAAAGAAGGAAAGAAGAGGAAATGTTGAGTTTGGCTGCCAACAATGTCTACAAACATTGTTTGATTTGCTCTGACATTCTCACTCCAGTTGTCCTCCAGGTGGTTGGACCTCAGCTCCCATCATTCCCAGCCAAAGAATGGGAGTTGAAATCCTACGCCTCTGGAAAGCAGCAGATTTTGGGGAACGATTGCTTTCATCACATTATATCTGGCACTCCATTTATGTAGAATGGAATGGAGTGAAGAGAAGAGAAAGAAAGAAAGAAAGCCGGAAGTTCACCAAGGACAGAATTTCTCCTCCCCCCCTCCCACTGTCTTTTTCAGCTGCCCCTCCCTTCATCCCCAGCTCTGCCGTTTAGCCAATACATACAACTCCATCAGCCTAACCTGGCCTGGCTCCCCTTTGGAGGCCATTAATGTAATGACAGAGGTCACCAAGTTCAAGCCAAAATGTCAATTTTCATTTGGCGAAATGACCCTGTGCTAAAAACCGGTGGGCTTTTCCTTCAGCTGCCGTCCCCCAACCCAAGACAAACTCTGTCAGGAGTCTCCAAGGGGCTGCAATACCCCCCTCCCCATTCAAAGTGTCCATGATTAACAAGGGGCCGGGCGGTTTTGCTCCCTAGCCAGTCCCAAAGACCCAGGGGCCTATTTCAGACCCATTTGGCACTGACGTCCTCTCCTGAGTGTCCATCATGGACCTTGGCTTCTCTATGGATTTATTGACACCTTTCAGACATTCATCTCCCAGCAGGATAAGGCTGGCCCTGGGTTGACATTCCCAAACCTCCCTCTGGTTCAGCAAGAGTTATGCCACACGGTAGCAGTTGAGCAAAGAATCTGCCATTTTCAGTGCCAAGATGTTGGAGAGACAATTCTACAACTGAAAGACTCCACATTTACAGATATATTTGTCTTGTTACTTGGTTAAGACGCTGGACTTGTCGGCTGGAAAGCCGGCAGCCAGATTCGAGACCCAGGTGCCACGCGACAGGGGGAGCTCCCACCTCACCCAGCTCCTGCCAACCTAGCAATTTGAAAGCATGCAAATGCGAGTAGATAAATAGGCACCACATGACGCAGCAGCCGTCAGAAATACATGCCAAGCATCCAAATTTTGATCACGTGACCATGCGAATGCCTGCGATGGCCCTAAGTGTGAAAACGGTCCTAAGTTCCCTTTTTTTAGTGCCGTTGTAACCTCAGTCACTAAATGTGTAGTTGTGAGGGTGACCCTGTTTGTAAAGAGCGGCTCTCTATTGGTTTCTGGTTTCTGTCCACCGTCCACTTTCCCCCAAGAAGGGAAACAGGGGACGCAGAACAGCTTTGTCGCCTTTCCCTTCTCAATTTCCCTTCTCAATCTCGCCATCAATGCGGTCTCTAATTAAGTGGTTTAATTGGACTCTGGCAGCTTTAATTACCTTTTGGGATTACGGGATGAGGTCAGAGAGTCAATGATGTGCCTTGAGCACAAAGACGTATCAGCCCAGAAGTTTTTGTCCTCTCCCCGATGAGGTACAGGAAGTTCTCAACTTAGGACCACAATGGAGCCCAAAATTTATCTCGCTAGGCAAGACAGTCGTTAAGTGAGTTTTACCCCATTCCACAAGCTTTGCTTCCCATGGTTGTTAAGTGAAACATTGCAGTTGTTAAGTTAGTAACAGGGTTGTTAAGTGAATCTGGTCGTTGACTTTGCTTGTCACAAAAGAGGATCAGGGACGATCTCTGGGACACTGCAACCGTCGTGAGTCCATGCCAGTTGCTAAGTATCTGAATTTTGATCTCCACGTGACCACGGAGATGCCTGCGATGATCGTTAAGTGTGGAAAACAGACATGAGTCACTTTTTTCAATGCCTTTATAAACTTCAAGCAGTCACTAAACAAATTTTTGGCTCGGGAATTCTGGGAGTTGAAGTCCACAGGCCATAAAGGGGGCAGAGCTGTCCAACATCTGCTGACCTTAAAAGGAATAAAATCCCCCTCTAGATGTCGATGTTCATGCCTGAATGAAAACCTCCCCCCTTTTCCCCTTCCTTTTTTAAGAATGGTGGGATGAAACTTGCCAATAACCGATCCATTCTGAGGGATGGATCTCATCTGTTAAAAGGCTCAGCTATAAATTTTCTTCCGGATTCCTCGCAGCCAGGCTGGCGTCTTTGCACAACACCAAAAGGGTTGTGAAAACAGACGCCCGGATGCAACCGGAAAGCTGCTCTGAGAAGGACTCGGGTTTGCAGCTAGTCCTCGACTTTTACAAACGTTCGTTTAGCGACCGATCAAAAGTTAACCACAGCACTGGACAAAAAGGGGACTTATGCCCATTTTTCACACTTAACAACATTTGCAGCATCCCCTCGTTCACGTTATCAAAATTTAGCCGCTTGGCAACCGATTCGTATTTATGATGGTTGCAGAGTCCCAGCAAGCAAAGTCACAAAAGGGGAAGCCAGGTTTCGTTTAACAACCTCATGATTCACTTAACAGCTGTGGCAAAACGGGGCACATTTTGCTTAATAGCTGTTTTGCTTAGCAACGGGCATTTTGGGCTTGGTTGTAAGCCGAGGACTACCCATATATGCAAGGGAAAGAAAAAAAAAAGACATCTGCAGGTTTTCATCAACATAACCAAAGCCGCACGCAGAATGTGTGATGTGACAACAAAATGCTTTAACTCCACTTAGCCCCCTTCCCTGGATGTGGCCACGTCAATTGTGGCTTGTTCACCTGTGTTCAAAGCCATCAATTGCGCTGGTTGTGTGAACTCTTCCACTCCAGAGCGCTTGGAGCTAGAGAGAGATTATTGTTTTTCTCCAGGGACTTTTAAATAATCTAAATATGTAACGCTATCGCTAATCCCGCTCTTGGCCGGGAGAGAGCCTGGTCAAGAGCTGTGGGGATGAGCGAGAGTGAATAGACAAGACATGAAACATTCATTGGGCCACAGGTGACAGGCGGAAGGAGCCGAGCGACAGGTAGACTGGTGGGCGAACGGGTTGCAACAGTTTTCCTCGGTTTCTCAGGAAAACAAGAATCAAAACAAACTTACTTCTTTAGAGTAGAGACGTGATCTTCCTATAATTGGGATTGGAAGCCTCTTAACGGACTCTTTGCATAAAAATGAAAAAAAAACCCAAAATAAACTTGCGATGGATGAGTGGAGAGGGTAGATCATGCAAAGAGGAGAGTCGTGGTCTAACTTCACGGAGAGAGAGGTTAAAACGCAATTTGTTTTATTTTCATAAAACTAAAAACTGGAAAGTCTTCTGGGAAGAAGAAAAAAACACACACACCCAGGAGTGGAGATTTAGCGCTTGCTCTTCCGTGACCGACCGTGGTTTGTTTCCAGTTGCCCTGATTAAGAGCGGCTTCCCCAGCCAAGGAGGGATCTGAATTTCAGGGCTAGACAAAGAATGGACGCTGGTAACCAGAGATGCCCCTTGTGAGTGATGCGGGGCTGTCCTAGATGTGGAAACATTTTTTTCTGAAAATCAACACTGCTCCAATTTTCTACCCTTAAGTCTCTTCCTGGCCCTTAAACCCGCCATTGTGTGCAGGATTGTGGAGCAATTAAGGAGTGGTAAGTGTGCACCACTTGGGCACTAATGAAGTTGAGGGGTTTTGTTCGGGTCTGGGAACACGAGGCCACCAGTTAATCCCAGCGAGTTCCCTTTCTCTGGAACGGGTTTCAGAGCTCATCGGGCTCCAACTGGGAGATCCATCGGCCAAAAGGCTGAAACGGCCTTTTTTAACACTTCTGGCTTTGAGAAACACCCGTATAAAACAAGCAATCCGCCCTTTTCGAGTGGTTGAAGGTTTTCATCTTTATCTGCGCTTTCTATTCTGTCTGCCTTTTGCAGAATGGCGGGTTCGCTTAACGTCCAGCCCCCCCGCAGCCCCAAAAAGTCTTAAAATTGGGTTGGTCGCATGGGCCCAACTGTCACAATTTATGACTGCAATTGCTTTCCCATTTTCTCCCATGCAAAGCCCCCCCCCCCCCCCCCCGGTGTTAAAAGTAGGGTTTACTTTATTATTTTTTTTGCAAATGAAGCTATTGCTTTTATTCCCATCCGCAACAGATTATCATTCATCTGGCTCGGTTTAATTGCTCAGCGACAGACATTATATCAGAGTGTTTTTCTCCCTGTCTCTCTTTCCTTCGCCTTCCCTCCTCTACCATTGTGTCGAGAACGAGGCCTGCCAAATGTTAGCTACAGATCTGTTGTTAATGCTCCGTGTTAAATATTAATGCGGGATATCGGTTAAAAAAATGAATGTCAGCAGAAAGTGGAGAGAGGGTTACATGACCGGCCGTGGCATTTCTGTCTCCGAGGACCACAGAGAAGCCGACATCCATGTGGATATCAAAGTTGCTGAAAAGACACCCAAACTGGAAATCAAATGTCATCATTATCTCCAGGTTTGCCTGCAGTAAGGACTACAAGTCCCAGAATTCCCCGGGCCTGCCTGGCGGAGGATGCTGGGAATCGGAAGCCTCTCTACAGAGCTGCCGATTTTCACGTCTGGAGTTTTTCAGTCAAAATAAGCATAATCCTTGACTTATGACCACAATTGAGCCCAAAATGTACTTCGCTAAGCAAGACAGATGTTAAGTGAGTTTCGCCCCATTGTATGACCTTGTTCAGCGAATCGCTGTGGCTGTTAAGTGAGTAACACGGTTGTTAATTAAATCTGGCTTCCCCCGGTGACTTTCCTCGTCAGACGGTCGCAAACGGGGGAGTCCATGGCCAAGTGCCTGGAGTTATCCGGATTGTGACGTGACCATGGGGATGTTGCAACATTATAAGCATGAAACACACTCCGTCCTACATCAGTTTTTTCGGTGCCCTGGTAACTCCGAACACCGGTCACTTAAACCGTAAGTCAAGGACCACCTGCCAAAGATTAAAACAGTGGGACAATTGATCTAAAATTGGAATTAACGGAGAGCTAGGTAAGGCGGTGGCGCATATTTTGCCCTTCCCTTCGAAGGGTGGAAAAGGAAACACACACACACACACGCACACACACGGTTCTTTTCCTCCCCTTCCCGGACTTGCCCAACCGGGGAGGAACAATGGCAGGGCGAAAAAAAGAGCAGAAATCACTTGGGGTGGGGGTGGGGTGTCCGGTTACAAGGGTCCCACTCCCCAAGACTGCCCGTGAATAGCCCGCCGAGGGTCCCCCGCAGGCCTCACTCAGCGCCGGTGAATAATGCAGTCCTCCTCGGCTGGCAGCTGGCAGTGCCAGGGCAACCTGAGCTTCACTATGGGGAGCACAGACAGAGCAGGGCGGGCTATTTATATAGGGGGAGTCCTTGATTTACAACCCATTGCTTAGTGGCCGTTCGAAGGGAGACCTTTTTCACGCTTGTGACCGCTGCAGAATCCCCGTGGTCACGTGAATCTGAATTTGGATGCTTGGCCATCGGTTCACATTTATGACGGTTGCAGAGTCCCGCAGTCGTGCGATCTGCTTTTGAGACCTTCTGAGAAGCGAAGTCAACGGGGGAGGCCAGGCTCACTTAATAACCGCAGAGATTCACTTAACAACTGTGGCGAGGGAGGCCGTGAAATGGGGCAAAACTCACTTAAGGACTGTCTTGCTTAGCAACAGATATATCGGGCTCAACTGCGGTTGTAAGTCGATGACTGACAGGGAAATAAGAATCTTTTGGCATACCTACCTCTGTTTTTTGCTAGGTTTTTTGTCCAAGCCCAAGTGGACAGCAGTTCCCCCGACCTGTAGGAGTTGGTGGGTGGGTTTCTCTTCCAGCTGGTGGTTGGGGGGAGGTCAAAGGTCAGCTGCCTTATTTCATTAGGTCTCAGAAGGAACTTGGGTCTCGTAAAGACCGGAAGTTCAAATTAAAGTAATGATTTTATCCGTTTTCAGGTTTCTCCCAAATTAGTTAATGGGACATCCTGGGTTGGGGTCTCACGGGGGAGAAGAGGAGTGGGAGGACAGTGGAGTCCTTGATCCCCTCTGAACTTGGTGATTTTCTCACAGGCGTTTCATGACCCAAACTAGTTAACATCATCCGTGCTAGAAGGGAGTATGGTTTGTTCTCTGTTTATCTACGCTCCCTTCTAGCATGGATGATGCTCCCTAGTTGGGTCATGAAACGTCTGTGAGAAAACCACCCAGCTCAGAGAGCACCAAAGACCCCCCGGTTCAATGCTGAGCTGCAACTATTCTCTTCTATCGGTGGGCAAAGCTGAAGACCCCCGTCTCGGGCCCTTCCCCTAGCATCTGCCCCCTATTTCAAAGTCAACTTGCCCATCTCACTCTGTCCATCCGCAGCCTCCTCCTTCCCCATCATTTCGGTCAGCCGGCCCACCAATCACCTTGACAGAACAATCAAGCCGCATCTTCCACCTGCACCCCCCCCCCATGTCTGCCCCCCTTCCTGGTTTGAAGGATGGTTCACCTTCAACCGCGCATACCGGAGCATCGGAATAAATCCGTCAACGGACTTGTTGCTCTCCTCATGGCCTGGTTTTCGGCGGTCCTGTTGGGTTGGGGGGTCCTCCTTCCACCCCAAAGACCCCCAACCGCCATTTTCTCCCCCGATTTTCGTCTTTTGTTTGCTTCCCACTGACAACGTCATCTTAATGGCTTCCCTGAAGGAGTAATGGCTACATAAGCTGCATATTGAGCAGGCCGGCCGTGATTGATGGCCGGATCTCTCGGACAGATGAAACGCCTAACAGGGCTGCCAATGGGGGGGGCGGGCGGGTGTGGGAAGACCCTCACCTGCCCCGCCATCTAATAGTCCTTGACCTGGAGGGGCAGCAGCACCCCACTTTTCTCATTTCAGGGGGAGACGAAGGGTGATGGGGGGGGGGGTTTGGCTTTTTTTAAAAAGGCTGGCAATCAAGTAATTCATAGGAAACTTAAAACACTTGGACACCCGGAGATTGCAAAAGGAAAATATGATGGATTATAACTTGAAAAGAGCCGACTTTGCAGCGGGAAATTGATCCCCTGGAAAATGTTTTTGTCTGCTGTGAAAAATGGGCAATATTGCAGCCGAGCCCTCCCAAAAAAGGGGTCTAATCTGGAAAATAATTTGCTCTTGATTTTCCTTTTGTTGGGACAAACTGTTTCTGCTCCCCCCCCCCCACCTGTCTTTTTCTCCTATTCTTTAGACAGGCTTCCTTTCCACCCACCCCCACCTCTTCATACGCAGGTTTTCATATAGCCCATTGGGGTGTGTTTGTGTGTGTGTGTGTGTGTGTGTAGATTAGTTTTCTTAAAAATAAAAAACAACCGCGGGTTTTTAATGTGCTGTTATGCCCTTGTTATTATTTGGGGGTGGGGGCGGGGGGAGAACTGGAAACGAGTGGAGAAAAATAAACCAGGGGGCAGATTCTGCAAAGTGATCTAATAATGCCAATAACAGTTTTTAAAGGAGAAAAAAAAAAAACCTTCAGAATCAATTTCCCCCCCAGATTGTTCTGCTTCTGATGCAACAGCCATGATTTTAATTTGTAGGGTCGGCTGTTGCTTCTAACCGAATGCGTTTATTTATTTTATTTATTCAAACAAAAATTACAAATGCGAGCGCACAAACTGTAAAAACCAAAAACAGTGAGAGGGACAATTGGCAGGCCAGGGCACTTATCTTAGGGGCTGCCCCCCAAGAAGAGGGGTAGAGGGGGCTCAGCCTATTCTCCCAAAGCCCCAGAAGGCAGGACAAGAAACAAGGGATGGAAACTTATCAAAGAGAGATTCAACCTAGAAGTAAAGGGAAATTTCCTGACCGCAAGAACAATTATTCAGCGGAAAAGCTTCTCTCCAGAAATTGTCCAGGATGGCCTAAGTCTCCTGCAGGAGGCTGGACTAGAAGACCTCTAAGGTCCCTTCCAACTCAGGTATTCTGCTCAGAGGAGGCATAGCCCAGAGCTGCATAACAGGAGATGACTTGCTCTTCCTGCCATTGCAATCTCTCCCATCCCTTCCTTCACTTTCCACCCTCGTGTTGCATCTCTAAATAACCCGGAGAGACCCCATTAAAATGCAAGGAGGGACCGTGCCCCCCCCCAAGCTCCCCCCATCCCTTTGGGCATGATCCAAAGGCCTCCCAAAGATGTTCAGAGAGATTTGCATAGACAAACATCTCCTTTCCCTGAATTAAATTGCCCGGCCAACCTGCAGATATGAATTGGATGGCGGCAACATATAAATCACGCGCCCCTGTCAGTCCCCGAGAAAGAAGGGGGGGGGGCGGGCAAGGGGGCACGGCTCCCTTGTTAATTCACCCGCCTGGTCACTTATGGAAATCAGGTTGCGGGGATAAACGGCAGCCGGATCAATAGGGATCTGTCTAAGGCGATCAGGCCGGCGCTCGCTCGGACCAAAGGCCCATTTTCTGGCTTTTTACGTTTGGGGTGAAGTTTCTGCAAGAGTTTCTTACTGAGCTGATTTTATCCTGTTTATTGCAAGTTGTTTTGCAAGACTTCAGGACGGGAAGGGGTGATAAATCAAGACCCCAAGAAATGGGAAGGGGAAAGAAGTCAGCAGGGCTGGAGATGCCCAGGAGGGTCACCCCAAAATTAGGCTCTTCTTCTTCTTCTTCTTCT
>JAEANM010008300.1:0-13866 GCA_017656035.1 Myanophis thanlyinensis | reverse complement strand
CATTAGTTGAATTTTAGCTGACAATGCTGGCAGAACACTGAAATAGAAATAGAAATAGAAATAGAAATAGAAATAGAAATAGAAATAGAAATAGAAATAGAAATAGAAGATGTGGCTTGTTGCAAAAGCAGCAACAGCCACAAAACTAGGATCGTTTATATACAGCATCTTCAAGCACTTCTACTTCAAATTTGTATTCCAATGACAAGATATCATTAAGATTGTTTAACAACAAGAAAAGTCCAGAAACACAATTTTTCTGAGAATACACCATCAGAAAGAGAGATAATACTAAATACAATACTAAATGAACTTACTAGTAAAAGTTCTTCATCTATTATTGAAGAGAAAATGCAGAATGAATTGATTACTCTTCAAAGTGTAAGTTCTGTTTATGTATTTGGCATGTTCCCTGAGGAAATAAGTGTCCTGCAGTGAATATCTTATTAGAAAGAAAAGCATGCTTCAGTTCAACCTCAAAGACTGGGAGAATGCATTAAAACTTTTTATTTTTCTCTCTTTCCAATTTTACCGCCAAGAAGAGCTGTTGCTTTATTTTGAAACTCATAACTCACTTTTAGTGATAAGCCCTTCTCTCTGACAGCAAATCTACTGTCTTCATGACTTACTCTAAACCAACTTCAGATTTCTCCTGAATGATTTATCCTCCCTTAATAGAAGCAACCATCCTTATCAGGGTAACCTGGAAATGCACAGTTCAAATAATTTGTATCTGGATCTCACCAAAGCAAGGTATGATTACATCAGGTTATTTTTAATGTTTCTTGCAGCACTTTGAGATTAAACAATAAACCTGTGCAAATCAAATGGGAAAGATGATTTATCTTACAAAGCAATTCTATTACTTTAGCACTAGAATTCATATATATACTGCTAAAACCGAACTAAATCCCAGCCTTTCTGAGTATTCCAGAAAACAGTTCAGGCTTTGAAATTTTCACTCTATGTTCTCAAAAAGCCTCAACTCATGAGTTTGATATGAATAGTCAGCAATCCAAATTCACTACTACTCCCCACTCCACATGTTCTTAACTATTCTCAGGCACCTCTCTTAGCCAAAAATTTTTATGCAAAATAACTCTGCAGTGAAAAATGAACATTGTTTGCCATAACACAAATGATTAAAATTCACTGACAATGTGCAGGAAGTTGACAAAAATAAAACAAATATTGGGAGTGGGAGAAAAATCACTGATCGAGACTGAATTTTATGGACATCTACTCCTGACTGACATAACACTGAACCACTTAGTAGGTGTTCATTTGAAACATGAACAGAAAATATACAAAAGCTGACTTGGAAAACGAGTTGCAGGTCTTCTCCCAGCTCTTCTGAATCCTGGGTATTCTGAAGAACACTTGCCTTGGTGTTTATTTGAATTCAAGTCCACTTCTTTGGACTTGAACCAGACCCCTTAATAAAATAACTCCCAACTATGCAAATGGTTGTTCATGTAACAATATCTACAACTTTCCTTCAGACCTTAGCTGAACAAGTGAAATTCAAGAAAACAAGTAGATGGACCCTGATGTTTGCATTGCCCTATTTCTACCTTATCTGAATTTTCCTTGTGTTCAGCTGCACATCTAAGCAGGATGTGGATGTAAAAGTAATTGGAATGGAATGTTGTAAGTAGAAAGCAAAAGCAAGGAGCACTGAGGAAAATTGCCCTCACAAGTTGATGAATGCTTCTATTTTATTTTGTGTAAGTCATTTAAAGTTGTATAAGTTGAGGACTATATCTAGTTCTAAGCAGCATCCTTGACAAAGGATGAAATTAAAATAGATTTCTTTTAATGGGAAACAACTAACAGGTATATGAAAAAAGCTCTATAAAAATCAAACTCCTTGAAATGGATATATTTAGCCTCCCAAAAGGAAAGGATGAAAGCAGTTACATAAAAATGTTTTATTTAACATGTGGAAGATATCAAACACAAGAAAAGGTAAAGATTTATCCCTTTGCTTTCCTTCAGAAAGTAGATTTTAGTCTACTTTTACCTAAGTATAAACTTTTTAAACATATTGTTCTTTCTTGCATCAAGGAAGGCATTGGATGAATATACTAGAACTTTCATGTAGCAACACAATATTTCATTACTAGCGGACTCCTCCTCAAAAAGAGGGGGAGTACTAGATAGTAGCTACCTGCCACACTTACTATGAAAGAATACATTATTGTACAGTGCAGAGATCATTATTATCTTGGTTTTCTTAATGCATGATCTCTTGATCATCTGCTGATATTTAAAAGAATAGTTTGCTTAGACATACAACATTTCAGTCTTATAAGATGAATACGAGAAATAAGATGTTTACAAATCTAATTCTCATGTTATTTTGAATGATCATTTAATATTCAATGGACCACATTAAGAGTTGTGCTGGAAAAAATTTCAAGTTCTTAATTGCCCTCACTGCCACATTACGAAGTGGCAATTTTACTGACACTTTTGACAGAAGTCAACCCAAACTCTATTAAAAACAATACCTGCTTTTCAATTAATTAATAATAAAACCCAAGGTCCATATTCCTGTACCTGTAATCCAATATTGAATATATAGCCTATTTGTATATAATCTTAACTATCTGAAATATTGTTTATGAATGAATTCTCATTCTAGTCACATGAGAACCATTAAGCATATTTATTCAGAAATAAACTTTACAAACTGAAGGTTCTGCTTATGAAATAAATGGAGACATTTTGAGAATGTCTGATCATGTTGCTTTGAAGAGTGCTTAGGAGTGCTGATGTGGGTACTTTCAAAATGTGTTAGTTAAAGTGTCAGATTTTAGGAGGCCATATCATTAACATTTGCAACAAAATATATTATTGATGTTTTGTGATGGGCAGGGCAATGTATTCAGCATAAATCTTTCTCAACAGTTAATAATACCAACCTGGCTAATTGTTAAGACTGGTGATTTCAATATAATTGAATGGAAAGAATGTAGTTAAGCATTTAAGACTTCAATAACCTTCCAGGAAAAAAAAAATCAATATTTCTTTTAAACTAGCCTCCCGGGCCTAAGGTTTTACAAGCACATCAATAAAACTGAAAGCATTGCACTGGCCAGCTCTGCATGTTTGTTCCTTTGCACAGATCATTTACAGAATGAAAAAGAAAAGTTGCTGGGGTATCTTTATAAAACTCTTCAAACCCAGTCAGAATCAATACATCTCTAGGGAACAGACTGCTGGATATTGTAACTGCTAGTTTGCATATGTGTAACTGTCAGCATATGACTAAATACAGTGTGTCTTTTTGTATATATCAGTGCCATCTTTACTAAATAACTTAAAACTCAAAATATGTTTAATCCAGTACTTTTCAAAGTCTGATAGAAGATTTGCCCTATGCAGGTGTGTTTTGCACACAAACACTATCATTCCTTTGTCAATTCCCATATAAAAGTCTGGGTGAAATATAGGAATTTTTCCGAGTGGAGATAAAAGAAGCTGGGCTACTTACAAGATAGAGAATTCAAACTTTTTGAAGTATTTTATTTGCAAAAAGAGGAGGGAAATTACAAGTTCATATACTAATTAAAGCTACTGATGTATTCAGTCATGTTACATTTAAATTAGTTTTGGGAAAAAATGGAAAATTAATAAAGCTATGTATACAGGTCTAATTTCCCAAGTCAATCAACCAAAATTCCCACAATATTGTTTAAATATAAACATAAGAGCATTGCATAATTGAGACTGGATGGATATTCTTCTCATGTTGTATCATGCAATATTTATTTCCATTGTTCTCCTGCTAATTTTCAAAATAACCCATACATCTATAAAGATCTGAGAGAAAGATCAGAAGAAAACTAATATGAGAAACAACTTTTGTTTAAAAGAAAGATTCAAGAGTATGAAAACTCTTCATATAAATCAAAGTTGCATGTTGAGCATTAAATCTATAGAATCAGCTGAACCTATAAATCTCTTCCTACAAAGAATGGTAAATAACCAACAAGTATAAAATAATATCTTCTGTTAAACTAACTGAGTTTAAATTTATATAAATATAAATTGTATTTATTTAAATTGTAAGACACTGATGCCGAAATAGTCTTTCTTTTATATTTACATATTGGATACTCAATGTCTTATTCCATGTTTTTCAAACCTCCAGTTTAATATCTTTTAACAATTTATAAATTGTTGTAGGATTATTGTTTTGTAAATAACAGGTGAATCTTATATTATGATAAGAGGCTTTGAAACAAACTGTGAGATGAACAGCGTGTACATTTTATAAAATCAATAAATATCTAGATGTCAAATTGTGCGTACCACCACCTTGCACTTTTCAGTAAATGGTACTTATGTAGCAACTAATTTTATTAATTGATCCAATAACAACATTCTATCTTGAACTAGTTCACAACTCACAACAGTCATATAAGACAAATGCTTACAATATCTCTTTTGTAATAGAGTTACTACAACTATGTGAAATATCACACGAACACATGTATTGAGCTTTCCACACTGTGATGAAATACAACAATTTTTGTATCAAGCTCTATTAACTTGGGAGAGGGGAGCTGTATGTGTTTGAACATAAAATTATCCTGAACCATGATTACTTTTTGAGAGCTTCTCCTAAAGATTCTCAGACATCAATAAAGTTTTTATTTTATTATATGTTATTTATATGCCGTGCATCTCACAGTTCAAGGTGACTCTGAGTGGCCAACAATGTAATTAAACATACAGCTATACAAACAATTATAAATATAAAAATGACTGCAATTACAAAAGAATAAAACATACTTTATTTGTATTATTAAGTATGCTTTCATGAAAAGGTAAAATCTTATAATCCAAGCATTTTCTAGATAGTTATACAAATAGGATCTAACTGATCACAGTACAGTTATTGGCTATTTATAACAAGCCTTCAGTTGGCTTTAGAATGTTACTGAGACAATATTATTAGTAAGATTTATCAAGACACATGGCCTTACTTATTACTGTTGTCTTCACAAGAGAGCTATCCTTTTCTCTACTATAATTCTATCTTTTTTTAAACACAGAGTCTCTAGCTTGACTTTCCTATCTTGTCCCTACCTATTTGCACACTCATATTTTCTAACATAGATCTGGCACCAGTAATTTTATCTACTAAACACAGTCACAAAATTATTTATCAAGACTTGGCTTATTTTAACCACATATATGTAAAATTATCTTCAGTTTTTTGTTTCACGATTAGCATTGATTAGCATTTATCTAGTCAATACCAGAGAGGTTATTGCATTTATAAGCATTTCACAATTGTTATATATTTGTCTTCATATATTTAATCTTAATTATTATGTAACAATACTTGGGCTATCATCACATACATTCTGATGTTAGGATAAGTCAAAAACAATATATATATATTTTGTTTTAAAATACAGAAAAAGGAAGAGAAAAAATTTAGAACCCATATGTTATCTATGCTGTTATCTACTCTTAAAATACTCTCTCTGGCAGAACAAGGTCAACAGCACAGCTTAAATAGCCAGCTGAATGCAATGAAGCAGCTGATATAAGGACTTACAGGTCAGAGTAGAAATGTTGACATTTTTTTAGACCAGAAACATACCTAATCTATATTCTACTGGAGATCCACTGAAGAGTTTTTTGATTCTATAGATCCTTCTTCCCAGAATGCTGGAAAGGAGGACTCAGAGTTCTGCTTGGATAAATTCTTAGCTGGACCTTGATTTAGCCAGCAATATTGGTGCAATTGAACTTTTGTTCGTTTTGATTCTTTTTAGCTTGAAGACTATGAAGATAAAACGTACCTGAAGATAAAAAACCTGTTTACTTGACTCTTGCTCTCTCTTACTAAGTTTACCAAGTCAAGAGCACAATAATCCTATCTGTGGTTAAACTGATGTTTTCTTGTGGCAATGATATACTTCATGTTACTAAATAGAAGAAGTGGTGAGATTTTTCTTAATCCAGACAGTCGAATTAAGGGGCTTGAATTAAGATGATCAGTAAGAGATTGATCTAACAAGCCCATCTAAAAGTAAGGATCATTTAAACTCATTTAAATCAAGCATTTAGCTATATTAACGTAATAACTCTTGCTCCTCTTGAAATTAGCAAAATGAGATATAGCAAGGATAGCCTTATATCATTATGGGTATTGGTTCCTATACACAGTGTTCCTATACACTATTTGTCTACTAAGAAAGGAAAAAGTATGCTTGCATAGCCTTAGGGATCTTTCAAGATAAAACCAGAGCATTAGCTAAACACTGATACATAAATTTCAAGAATTAGAAAATGACTTGATGCATTATAGCTGCATAATTGTCCTGAAGAGTAGGAGAGAGACATCAATACTACTAATCTAGCTAATAGATATATGTAAATTTTGTAGGAGAACCTGTCTATGTAGCATAAACACTATTGATACCATCACACGTTGGGCTTTTGCACTGGCCTCATCAATAAAGTCGTTGGGCTTTTGCACTGGCCTCATCAATAAAGTCAACAAAATTTCACTTTCTTTTTTTAACATATTATAGATCATAATGAAACTATTTTTTCTTGATTTTTCTTGTTTTTGTACACAATGTTGTTAGATTGCCTGGGAACAATTAAAATTCACAAACTTTTTGTGGCCTTCAAAGTCTATCCACATTTAATATATAATACAAACCTTACAGAGATATTAGTGTTTTAATATTACAGTATTCTGTTAGCAATCTTACTTTTTGGTTCTCTCTGAAGCGTCCCTATTATTGAAATGGGTGTATTTTTTCTTGAAAGTATTTTACACTGGTCTATGACTGAAATAAAGATTTGATTAAGTGGCTGAGAACTGCAGGGAACAGCATCACCTACCCTCAGGGAGAACAGATAAGAAACAGTCAAAACTGAAAAACATAGTGCTCAACAAAGGAAAAAGCCTTCTAGGTGACTGGCTGGGAAAAATCCGAAGAGTTTTATTTTCATAAACTTCAATTTCTAACAGCTAGAACTAGATAAAGGCTTTTGTAGTGGCACTGTACCCTGTTCTCGTTTCTCTTTGTAAAAAGTCCTTTTTTATCTTGCTCATTCTTGACCCAACATCCTTCACCCAACGTCTGACTACTTACAATTGAGTATGCTTGTTTTTAGTCATCTGACCTAAAAGCTTACTGTTGACTGAATGAGCTGGTGCTTCTGAGCCAGGACAACCCTTAAAAAGAAAACCAGCATGCAGAGTAAATGTTGCTGAATGAGCAAAAGATAGATATTGGCCTATTAAGACAACAAGATCTTGCAAAGCTGTAATAGGCATCTCTGAATTATGTGTCAGCATGGGAAACCATCTGATTCTAACATCTTAGATAGGAAACATCTGTCTAACACCTTAGACAATAAGAAAACAAGCAGAACTGCAAAGTTATTTTGAATAACAACTTGCTTTGTTACTCTGGACCTTGGATTCAAGTTTTAAGGTTTGTATACTTATGTGCCCACAAAAATAACATCAACACTCTAGCCTGAACTATTTACCGAGTGATATATGTTGAGGGCTAGCCGTAATTTAAGATTACTTCAACTAAGCCTAAGCATAGCTTAAGGTTATGCAATGATCTTTAGGGAGAGTGTTTCCATTCATAAAGCTTAAAACAAATCAACATTCCTTGAAGTGTCTCTGTCAAGTCTAAAAGGGCATTTTTGGACTGGGTTTTTTCTGCTGAAGAATATTGGCCATTGTTTAAAGTATTATTTGGGGCCTTTTAGCTTTGACACATCTTTTCTTTCTTTTGCAAGGTCTTTGAGAGGGCTAAGGGGAAATTGGTGTAGACAACTTGAAATTGTTATCTTGTTTACATTCTTTTAGGTCTAGTTCTCATGAGAAAGTTTCATGGGACAGTTGACACCTGTGGGGGAATGTCTTAAGGGAAACGTTGAATCTCTTTTTGAAGGGGTTGGTGAGAAATTAACATGTGATAATTAGTGGGGTGGAACTTTCAGTTTTACTTGGGTGGAGAAAGATTCGGGATTTCTCCAGACCGTACCAGAACAATGTCTTCAATAAAATCTCATTCCTTGGACTTGGTCTCTTTGGAGTTCTGATTGCGTTGCTGATGTTGTGTGGAACCCTAACAATAGCCGTGTTCCAATATTTGATGGGCTGCCACACAGACAACGGAGGCTAGGGTCAACTTATTCTCCAAAGCACTTGAAGGCAGGACAAGAAGCCATGGATGGAGACCAATCAAACTAAGCTACTCAAGGAGAGAACCAACCTAGAACAAAGTAGTAATTTTCCTGATGGTGAGAACAATTAACCAGTGGAACAGCTTGCCCTCAGAAGTTGTGGGTGCTCCATCATTGGAAGTTTTTAAGAAGAGTTTGGGCAGAGATTCATCCAATCCAAGATCCATTCCAACTCTGTTATTCTGTTATCTTGCAAATGGAGCCCAATTTCTTTTTGCCACTGGTGGTGGAAGATGTGGGCTGATGATGTCATTAGAGTTCCTTCCAGGGGTAAAAAATAAAATCTTTAAGTGGCATTGGAAATTAAGACCCATGCTAAGACCCAAGGGACCGATTTTAACCCTCTATGGGAAAATTGGCTGGATTTTTTTTTTTTTAAACCTCTGGCTTAAGGAGTATTTTATGCCTCTGCAAAAATATCTAGGAAAGGGTCCATCTCTTCAAGTAGAAGGACTGCTATAGTCCTCCTTTTGACACTCTGAAATGCAGGCTGGGAGACCAAACACAATTCACTCCCCAAGCACCCTCCGAAGGGCTGGTGAGCTTTCCACAAGTAGAAATATGGAATCCCACCACCTTTCCAATTGCAGGTAACACAAGATGGGGCAGAACATACCATCTCCCAGAACTGTTGCCACATCTGATCGCTTGCATGACAACAAGATGACAGCAGAGACAGAGAAAATGCTACCTCTCTGCTCTTGTTCATGATTATCTTGCATTTTGAAATTTAGATCTGATGGGAATCAAGTTCAGGGCGTAAAAATCCATTCTCTTTTTCCTCCTATTTCTTGGACTATATTTCTTGATAGATCCTTGACATTAAGTACGGCTTTCAAAAATGCCCAGTTAGCACAGTTAGCCATTACTGGGAAACCTGGGAATTGAAATTCATGCATCTGGAGGAACCACTGGAAAGGGAAGGCTAATGAAGAAGAACATCTCGATCAGACCTGGGCCACATCCGGCCTTTTGGCTGTCCCTGTCCGGCCCATGTAAGGTCACTCAGCCCTATTGGTTCAGACGTCCAGTTTCTCATGTGGCCCCCTGGGAGAATTAATTGTCCATCCCTGATCTAGATAAATGTAGAATGTGTAGCACATAAATTAACTTCTATTTAAATAGAGCCAGGAATGGAAAATCTATTACTGGATGGTGCAAAATTAGCAATTCTGGAACCAAATGCTCCGGAGAAGTCTAGAATGTTCTTTTCACTTTGGGATTATGCCAAGCTTCTTCCCAGACCTTGGCATTCCTAGATTGCTTAGTTTGTTTCAGAAATTGAATCCCCAAAACTGGAAATAGTTTGTAGTGACTAACCTCAGAGGACTTACTACTGAATTCAGTAAGTCACAGGTCATTCGCGTCTTCATTGCATTAGGAAAGAATCTGACAAGGGTCTATATCCTTATTAAAATGGTTGTTAAAATTCCTTAGTGTTTTTATGTCTTAACAGGTCTGAAAAATTAGGAATGTCTAATCAGTGATCAATGATCAAAGACATGATAAGTAATCTAGTATCTATAGGCGCATCTGAGGGTGGACATGGCTTATAAGAAACTGCATCCTGGAATCTTAAACGTATACATAGTAAAGAACATGAATTAATGAATGAGAAAAAGAAAAATCAATACGTTGTGTGTCTGTGAAATTAGCAAAAAAGGAAGGATATAATAAATCTGAATGAAGAATGGACCAGATGAAGACATACAGGAAGGCAAAGGAGGGAATTTAATTATGAGTTTTGGGGGGAAATTCTTCTGCCACTTTCTGAACAACTGTGATCCATGGGAAAAAATATTTGGCATTTATGGATAGATGGGAATGAAACAAGAAAGTAGAGAAAAGATTGAAGATGAATGAGAATGATGACTATCTGGTGAATGCCTGTTTAGAAAAAGGTCTATTCACTTTGTGGACAGGGTTTAAACATCAGTTTATTCATACATATACACATGGCAAAGGGATACGCATAAATCTAAAAGCATGATTGATTTGATTGCCGTTGATGAAAACTTGTAACTATTAATGAAGAATGCAAGTATGTTGAAGTATTCCGAATGAAGGACAGACGAATTTGATATCATCAGGAATGGGTCTTCTGAACATGGAAGAAAAGTGAAAAATTAGAGTGAAAACAGAATAATTGAACCCCATACGAAAAATGGCTTGGTATATCAGCTAATCTTCCAGGAGACTGAATACAAAATGGAAGTTTTAAAAAAAGGGATGTTGGTGCTGTTTGGAACAGAGTGAAAAGTACTTTGTCACAACAGCGTTTCTCAATATTGGGAACTTTAAAACTTACAGACTTCAATTCCCAGAATTCCTCAGTCAGCATATGCTCTAGGTCCGTGATGGCGAACCTATGGCACGGGTGCCACAGGTGGCATGCAGAGCCATCTTGCTGGGCACACAGGCTGTCAGCCAACTTACCTCCAGCTGAGTATGCACATGCAATCGTGCATGCACACATGCGCGATTGCAGAGACCCAGCTGGTCTTCGGGCCTCTGCTGTGCATGCGCACAATTGCAGCAGGAAATCCAGCTAGAGTTCGGAGCTTTCCTGCGCACGCACACGTGGTTTCTCGTGTGTGTGAGTGCCTGTGCACAGTGTGCATGAATTGCATGTGCAAAAATTGCATGCGTGCGCAGATGGTGCAGTTGCACATGCAGCACACATGGAGGAGCCGCACGCAAGTATGGATAGCACGCACAAAGCACGTACTTTTCGGCACTCGGTAAGTAAAAGGTTCGCCACCACTGCTCTAGGTGTTATACCTTGGGGTTTTAATCTAAATTTAATCTAATTTTAATTGAATTCATTTAACTAAATTATTTTAATTGTTAATATTTTTAATCGTTTTAATCGTTTAATAATTTTTAATTGATTTTAATCGAAATTTAAACTTTATAATGATATGTTTTTTAATAGACAGACTTCATTTAATTATTTTAAACGGATTTTAAATTGTTATTTATGTATCTATGTTTTTTATTGGCTGTGCACCGCCCCGAGTCCCTAGGGAGAGGGGGCGGTATATAAATCAAATAAACCTAAACCTAAACCATACATGGGTGGAAAAGTTCTGTATTTAACATTTTGTTATTTTAATATATATATTTTTTACATTTATAATGGTTTTTATAATCTCTATTATACTGTATAAGGAGCATGGAGGCTCGCGTGGTTAGGATGCTGAGATGGAGTTCAGAAATCCCACGTTCGAGATCTGAGTGCTGCCGTAAGGTGAGATTGAGCTCCCGTCCTTCGCTCCAGCTCCTCCTGGGGATATGAAAGGAGCCTCCTACTGGGCATCCCCCAAGCAATGGTGATGTCGCTGGCTAATCCTTTCAACCTGGAAGTGCCTCAATGCTTTTGACACAAGCTCTATGCTATTATACTGTACACTGCCCAGAGTCTCTTCGAATTGCTAAACGGGCGGCATATTAAACAAACAAACAAACAAACAAACAAACAGCCTCCCCCCATTTAATTGGCCAGGTTTAGTGCAGAAACTGGCCTCTGTTTTTTTATTGTTTCTTTCCTTTTTCTGAATGAGATTCTGTTATAACCGAAAGTTATGCCTTTTTTTATAAACAAACAATTAACTGTCAGTCTTCTGCTCTGTCTCTCAAAGTATTGCTGATTTGTTCAGTTTTCGACTGCTGTATCTGCAGTAATGCAAGATGTATTTCTGAGCATTTCTTATATGAATGCTGCAGGGCAAGTGCACCCTCCAACTGTACCTTTTAAATAAGTAATATAATACTTCAATATTCGGTAATAAGTACAATACCAGAACCGCCTCTGCCTGTACCATTTGCTGATGTTTATCACATTTCTACCCTTCGTATTGGTTTATTCAAACACTCTTGTTCTACCGGCTGCTGATCTATTTTCTTGCGCTGTTGGACTGTGTTAGAAGCATCCAGGAATTTCTCAAGGCCTGAACTCTGAGGGTTGGAGAATAATAATCTATTTAAAAAGGAGAGAGAGAAAGAGAGAGAAAGCTATTTTCTCATTGTTTGGTTTGGTTTTGTATTCTTGGGGACAAATTGTTCTGTTTACCGAGTACATTATTTGGCAGCACATCCTGTATGCTCTTGAGATTATGTATGCATCAAACCACAAGCAACTAATTGATGTTCACTGTGCTGTGCTGAAAATATATTAGGTGGATTTGAGATTGATTGATTGATTGATTGATTAGAATTCTACTTTTTATCTCCCTAGGAGTTCAACCTAGTGCGCCTCCTTAATTTTGTCGCAAGAATTAACCATTTTCTGCTGCAGGTTGGATTGAGAAGGAATGACTAGCACAAAGTCATCATCACGAGTTATGCGGAGGGTTGATTCTAGCCGTTACTCACTACAGAGCCGTGGTGAGGCAGTGGTTAGAATGCAGTACTGCAGGCTACTTCTGCTAACTGCAGGCTGCCAACAGTTTGGCAGTTCGAGTCTCACCTGGTTCAAGGTTGACTCAGCCTTCCATCCTTCTGAGGTTGGTAAAATGATGACCCAGATTGTTGGGGCAATATGCAAATAGTTCTGATAATGTCAGCTGCTCAGAGAGTGCTGGAATATGCCATGGAATGGTATATCTCAAATGCTATTGCTATTGAAAGTATGTTCACGTAGAAAAAGAAATGGCTCGTATTTATGTACTCGAAGAAGAAAAACTTGGTGAGGGTCTCAGGAGTAGGGGTGTGAACTAAGCAGCTTTGTCCAGTTTAGTTGACTAGATCAGGGGTCTCCAACCTTGGGAACTTTAAGCCTGGCAGACTTCCCAAGCTTGGCTGGGGAATTCTGGGAGTTGAAGTCCGCCAGGCTTAAAGTTCTCCAAGGTTGGAGACCCCTGGACTAGAAGTTTAGGAAGATGTTTAATAAAATTGAACAGCCAGGGGAGGATATGTGAATTCTAAAAGATAGGCCTGATCACATCCCAACTCCAGAAAAACTTTCCTGTTGGCTGAAACGGTGAACACAGGCAGGCTTTAATTTACATCCACAATTGGGATTTCCATTGCTAAGCAAGGCGGCTCTTAAATGGATCACACGCAATTTTACAACCTCTTTTCTTTTTTTTTGCAACAGTTGTAAAGCGAATTCTTCCAATCGTTAAGCTTGTTGGAAGTAGGCTGGGAATGTTACAAATAGCAATCGCAGGATCTCAGAAAGCTGCAACTGATATAAATGTATGCCAGTTGCTAAGAATTTTGATCATGTGGCCAATGGTCATAAGTGCGAGGACCAGTTACAAGTCACTTTTTTCGGTGCTGTTATAATTTTTGAACAGTGGCTAAATGAATGGTTGTAAATCAAGGACTTTTTGCGCCTGTTGCCTGAGATATGAGAGAGGCACATATAAAACAGGTATGATCTGTTTAATCGTAATTAAAGAAAATATTTCATAAGTGGGGGAGTGGGGAAACTGCCATGATTAACTGGATAGATGAAAAAGAAGCATATTATTCTTAATATGCATAAGCTGATAATTGCAAATGTCGACTAAAAAGAGACATTCTCTCTTTTTTTAAAAAATAATTTTATTTTTTTTATAAACACACAAACAAAAACAAGAACAAAACATACATATATACATACAAAACATAAAA